>CM055279.1:68194445-68284008 GCA_029237695.1 Conchocele bisecta | reverse complement strand
AAACAATCATACGCATGGTGTGAGCCTTATATTGTTTGAGTAAAGGTAAACCCGCTATAAGATGTAGAATAGCAAGGCATATGCCACATAATGTAAATTTCATGTGTGGTCCTCAGCTTATCAAATACTGGCAGCTGGGCATCGGTAAGGATTACTAAACGAATCACGTACTTTCTCGTAATTCTACAACCGTATTGACCCCTCTCTGTATCTCTCTCTTTCACTCTCTCTCCCCCCCCCCCCCCCCCCCCTCTCTCTCTCTCTCTCTCTCTCTCTCTCTCTCTCTCTCTCTCTCTCTCTCTCTCTGAACAAGGGCTACCTCATTTGTTCTGCAAAACAGCTTCACCGAATTACTCGAGCTTAAAACCTTACTCGTCAATATATCATAAACATAAACTACTCTTACATAGAACCTTACTCCACACAACCCATCGATATACGTCGTATACCAGTCAGTTGAAAATAGCCGATGAGACTAACCTAGGAATATTCTCATGTTTTAAATGTTGGCAAATGATCGTCAGACATCGGATTCGATATCGATTTGGTATACATATAACGGATAGCACGTTATAATCTTTAAACAACGTCTCGCACAAAGGTGTATTAGTTTATCTGTCAAGTTCTGAGCTATCTGTGCCAAACGGGAAAAGAGGTGAAACTGGACGCTATCTTGTACATGCTAAGATGGCTGAGATAGCAATTCAGTGCACAGTGTTTTATAGCCTAAGAAGAACATTGTGATATACATTATACCAATATGTAATCACATTTACGAAGCTATTATATTTGAAGGGAATTATTACGTTCTATAAAGTCAATCATTAAGTCAATAAAATGAAATATACTTTATTTACCTGAATATACATTTTTGCGACTTACCTGATAGATGAGACGGTGCAGCAGAAAAATAACATGATACACATATTACATGTATTAGGCATAGACATATGGACTAAACGCTTTTCACTACATATACATACACACCTCCTTTGTGGTAGTTCTACTCTCGGATCCAACCTTCTGAAATAAATTACAGTTAAAATAATAACTTTGGCACTTCGGTTATATGATAACTATATGTCATGCGGATGTCTGATATAAACTGACATTGGACGTCTGTTTACTATGACTTTTAACTACACGTTTGGTTGTCAGTACACTTTACATGTGGACAATAGCCGACACGTGTCACAAAAAACGAAACTTAATGCTAAGGTAAACAGTATGAGAAAAGCATACAATTCATGTTTATATCCTCTAATATTATTAATATCAGTACTTATATTCCTGGTCGTTTGTGGCATATATGATTTATTAATATTTCAATAACAAATCAATTTTTTCCAAAGGTTTTTGATCCGGCAGTCGCCGGACCTATCGGACTTAGAGTTTGATATAATAAACTATGGTGATACTGCCAAAGACATCAATCAATCAATCAACGGGGTTGTTTTCAGACATTCGACAACATTTCAGTCTTAGCAAATCGTTTAAATGTAATGTGTAATGTAGGCATGAATAAACATGATGAAATGAACATGTTGTCGTGGACTAAACACCCTTCACTACATTATATATACGTACCTTCATTGTGATCCAACTGTCGGGTATAACCGTCTGAAATAAATTATGGTTAAATGAATAACCTTTACAATTGGGTTAAATGATAAACTATATATATACATTATACCAATATTTAAACACATTTACGAAGCTATTATATTTGAAGGGAATTATTACGTTCTATAAATTCAATCATTAAGTCAATAAAATGAAATAGACTGCATTTACCTGAATATACCTTTTTGCGACTTACCTGATAGCGGAGACGGTGCAGCAGAAAAATAACATGATACACATATTACATGTATTAGGCATAGACATATGGACTAAACGCTTTTCACTACATATACATACATACCTCCCTTGTGGTAGTTCTACTCTCGGATCCAACCTTCTGAAATAAATTACAGTTAAAATAATAACCTTGGCACTTCGGTTATATGATAACTATATGTCATGCGGATGTCTGATATAAACTGACATTGGACGTCTGTTTAGTATGACTTTTAACTACACGTTTGGTTGTCAGTACACTTTACATGTGGACAATAGCCGACACGTGTCACGAAAACGAAACTTAATGCTAAGGTAAACAGTATGAGAAAATCATACAATTCATGTTTATATACTCTAATATTATTAATAACAGTACTTATATTCCTGGTCGTTTGTTGCATATATGATTTATTAATATTTCAATAACAAATCAATTTTTTCCAAAGGTTTTTGATCCGGCAGTCGCCGGACCTATCGGACTTAGAGTTTGATATAATCAACTATGGTGATACTGCCAAAGACATCAATCAATCAATCAACGGGGTTGTTTTCAGACATTCGACAACATTTCAGTCTTAGCAAATCGTTTAAATGTAATGTATGCATGAATAAACATGATGAAATGAACATGTTGTCGTGGATTAAACACCCTTCACTACATTATATATACGTACCTTCATTGTGATCCCACTGTCGGGTATAACCGTCTTAAATAAATTATGGTTAAATGAATAACCTTTACAATTGGGTTAAATGATAACTATATGATTTCTCTCAATCATTAAGTCAATAAAATTAAATATACTTAATTTACCTGAATATACATTTTTGCGACTTACCTGATAGAGCAGATAGTGCAGTAGAAAAAGAACATGATACACATAGTATCAGATTACGTGTCTTAGACATAGCCATATGTGGCAGAGAGTTGGACATTACAAAACATGGTGATACTGCCAATCACATCAAACAAAAAATAGGTAAATATTTTCAGACATTCGGCACCATTTCAGTCTGAATTTAAGTGTATTGTATGCATGACTAAACATGAAAAAATGAACATGTTACCGAGGACTAAACACTTTTCACTACATTATACATACATACCATCCTTGTGATATCTCTACTCTCGGATGCAACAGTCTGAAATATATTAAAGTTAAATGAATAACATTCAATTTGGCATTTCGGTTATATGATAATTATATGTCACGCGGATGTCTCATATAAACAGACATTAGACGTCTGTTTATTATGACTTTTACTGAGTAACCATGTAAATGTTATTGCACTTTACAATAACCTGATTTAATCCTTTAGCCTGATGTCGGGCTTATATCTACTAAATATATTGAACGGTGTCTGCTGATGTCGCATTGATATCGTACCTACATGGTAATGATATTGGACAGATTTACTATATTGGACCGGTATCGGTATGACTATTTATTTGGATAGTACAGAGGCGTCGGACAAATCATAAGTTTGGTCCCACGAAGTTAGAGGGTACCTCCCACCCCCACCAAATTATATGGTGGTACCACTCTATTAAACCTCTCATAGAGACGGTTCAATTAGGGGGAGGTAACAACATAAATATTTGATAACACATGAGAAAATTCAGAAACATACTTAGAAATGTGTGTATTGGCTGATATACCAAATGAGATTTAGACAATACGAAAAACAAAAAACCGAAACTTAATGTTAAAGTCAACAGTATGGGAAAAGCATAGAGTTCACGTATCAATCCCGGCCGTTTGTTGCTTATATGAATATTTAATATTTCAATAAAAAAAATCAATGTTTTGTTAATGGTATCGGCCCGGCAATCGCCGGACCTGTTCCGACGCCCCTATAGTTCCCCGCTATCCAATGTTGGTCCAATATCAGTTATCGATATACAAATATAGGCCCGTAGCTGCGTGATGTTGGGCCGATATATTGCCGACGTTAAAGCCGAAATTGGACCGAGGTCGGCTTGGTTGCAAACTTGCAGATGGGACGATCGGTTGCACATAATGGGCCGATATAGAACACGATGTTGGGCCGTTGGGCCGACACGCCTGAGTTTAATGTTGACTAGTCGTATGTATTGCGCATGACACTATCGACTTATGAATGTTGGTACCGAGTAGCCCGTATTGATTAAGGAGTCTAAAGTAAGTATTGTAAGACATAATATGTCTTCATTATTGACAATGTCGTTCCTCGCATTACGTGTGAGACAATGACGGGAACTATTCTCTTCAATAGTCATAACCATGAGTGACACACAATTCGATATTATGAAGCAAATTATTATTGCGAAACACGACACGACATGGGGGTAGATGCTGTTAAACCTTCGAATTCCAAACAGTCGCTTAGAACCGTCTAAATGCATTTCATCTTACACTAAACATATTTCAGATGAATTGAACAGTGTACCGTAGTCTGAATACATTTTCACAGTATCTACGTACCCTACTTGTGAGATCTGTGCTCCCGGATACAAAATTCTGAAACAAATTTGTATTGTCATACTGAAATTATGATAACATTGTCTGGTTGTGATGAATCAGCTTGCTACCTACTGTATGACACTACATGCAGTAACATATAGCCCAGTATTTTGAACGGAGTCTAAAATACTCATTGCAAGAGATAATCCGTCGTCAGTGTTGACTTGATATTCTACAGCTGTACTGCATTTCCAGAAGCACAGATGATACCTTGATGTTTGGTCGACAGAGAATATTGAGGTTACTAGTCGTAGCCAGTGTGACGGAGAGATCTATACTAAAATGCAAGATGATACTGCCAAACTCATCAATCAAAATACGTGGTTGTTTCCAGACATTCGACAATATTTCAGTCTCAACACGTCGCTTAAATGTATTTTATGCATGCCTAAACATGATGAAATGAGCATGTTATCGTGGACTAAACACCTGTCAGTACATTATATATACGTACCT
Source organism: Conchocele bisecta (assembly GCA_029237695.1). Classification (NCBI taxonomy): domain Eukaryota; kingdom Metazoa; phylum Mollusca; class Bivalvia; order Lucinida; family Thyasiridae; genus Conchocele; species Conchocele bisecta. Next base: position 68,279,206 of record CM055279.1, on the reverse strand, counting down.
TTAATGTGATACAATTCTCTGGTACACCACTCAGAAATACATTACGGTTAAATGAATAACCTTGACACTTGGGTTAAATGATAACTATATGTCAAGCGGATGTCTCTCAATCATTAAGTCAGTACAAATGAAATATGCTTTATTTACATTTTTGCGACTCACCTGATAGCGTAGACCGTGCGGCAAAAACAGAGTCTGATACACATATTACCAGATTACATGTATTAGGTATAGCCATATGTGGCAGAGAGTTCGACATTATAAAACATGGTGATACATGTACTGCCAAACACATTAATAATACATATGTAGATGTTTTCAGTCTCATCACGTCGTTTATATGTTTTTCATGCATGACTAAACGTGATGAAATTAACATGTTACCGTGGACTAAACACGTTTCACTACATTATACATTCATACCCTCCTTGTGGTATCTCTATTATCGGGTACAACATTCTGAAACTACAGTTAAATTAATAACCTTGGCATTTAATCCTTTAGCCTGATAGTGGACGGTGTCTGCTGATGTCGCATTGATATCGTACCTACATGGTAATGCTATTGGACATAATTTACTATATTGGACAGGTATCGGTATGAATATTTCTTTGGATAGTACAGAGGCGTTGGACACATCAGTTGGTACCGTATAGCCCGTAGTGATAAAGGAGTGTAAAGTAAGTCTTGTAAGACATAATATGTTTTCATTATTGATTTGAATGCCGTTCCTCGCATTACGTGTAAGACAATAATGGCCAATATTCATTCCAATTGTCATAACCATGGGTGAAAAACATTTCGATCTTATGATGTTAGCAAGATGTTACCTACATACAACAGGTTTGGGTATGCACTTCTGTTGCTCACATCTTTTCAATGGTTCAAATTGTAGCCGTAGATAACATATCGGAGGCGAATTATTGTAGCTAATTGTGTAGATGCTGTTAAACATTCGAAGTATAAACAGTCGCTTAGAACCGTCTAAATGCATTTCATCTTACACTGAACATGTTTCAGATGAATTGAACAGTGTATCGCAGTCTGAATACATTTAAACAATATTTACGTACCGTACTTTTGAGATCTTTTCTCCCAGATACAACATTCTGAAACAAATTTGTATTGTCATACTGACATGATGATGCAATTGTCTGGTTTTGATGGATCAGCTTGATACTTTATGACACTACATGCAGTAACGTATAGCCCATTATTTTGAACGGAGTCTAAAATACGCCTTGTAAGAGAAAATCCGTTTTCAATGCTGACTTGATAATTATTTTTTAGTTGTATTTCATTTTGAGAAGTACAGATGATACCATGATGTTTGTCGACAGAGAATATTCAGTTTAATAGTCGTAGCCAGTGTGACGGAGATATCGATATTAAAATGCAAGATGATTCTGCTAATCACAGTAAGACAATGATGCAGCCATTTCCAAATATTCGCAATAAAGTCTTAACCTCGGTAAATGGTGTCATCCGTCATGTAAAAATGCAATAATAGGCGGTATATACATGTATATGTGACTTGTACGATATCATTATCATGATATATTATATAAATAGTGCCCTTTGTTGTGGGGAACATTGTGGATTAACTCCTCGAGGAAGCAATATCTCTCGAAGCCATAGCCGACTGAGATTTTAATTTCGAGGGGAGATAATCCACAATATTCCCCCTCAATAAGGGGCGCTATTTAATTTACTATACCGAATATAAGTATGATGGCATATACATGGTTAAATAACAGACATCAGCATTGAAGATCGCGCATTTTGAAATTACAATGGTGTCCGCTAATTCTGCGGACATATTCCTTTTCAGACGAAAGTTTGTCATCACCATGCACAAATTCAGTCAAAATATGCTAAGTTAACGCTTCATTGAAGGCAAAAACATCTGCGTAGGTAAAACGCCATATAGTTATGAGGTCAGTAAATTACGTAATTTGTGACATATATGTCGTGTTTGCTACGTCAAATTCATTCATTACATGTATTAAATAATTACGTTTAATGTCAGCAACACATTAAAGTTTGTTATGAGTGACCAGATTGACCCTCAAGCCGCCAGTCAATCGCGGATAAGTCGCAGTTCACTATCCACATCGATGTAGCGCGATGTTCAACCCACACGTGGATAGTGGGACCGGCGTGCTGCCATTCCAGCAGTAGTCGTTCGACGAATCGCACCAAATTACCCTACCCACCCACCCATTTTATCTCGTTTGCTCTGCTTCTATTTAAGCGTAGGATATTGGCAGTATCAGCCTCCGTATCCCTTTGCTACAGACACACACAATATTACAAGCTTATTTGTTGAGATGGCACACCATGTCATTAATAATATGATTATACATGTATGTATTGTAATTTGTTAATGCTGCCGCAAAGTATATGCATTGCAGGACGATTTCTGGCCAAACAGACACGGGCAGCACACCTATACAACATACCTGTGGTCGTACAGATGGCCACCACCAATACACTAGAGTCGTCAGTATTTGCCATGATTTGAAAGACTCGATATCCAGCCTTCAAAAACAGCCTACCCAGGATGGGTGAACTTACAATTGGCAGTCTACCATCAATTTCTACTTTGTCGCGGTTGATTATATTTGCAATATACGAATTTCTATCGACACAGCTGTATGTACAGGTGAAAACGCTGATAAATGTTCTTGATCGCTTCAAAGAACTGCTTCATCGAAACCGAAATTGCTCCTTTCTGTCTGGAACTTGCCGGCGAAATTGAGGCCTTTGGAGCATGCATTCAGCTTCAGAATACACAAATAAATATATAGCTTTGGTGCGCTCGTAAACCTTGGCGCACCAAAGTTGCTATCATTCACCCGCACAAAGTGGATTTTACTGTAAGCCTTATGGAATGTGCCTTTGACTTGTCATATTGCTTGCTAAATACATACTGCTTGCTAAATACAGATTGCTAAAATAAATATGGCTGAATCGACCGCGGCCATCTACATCCATATTGTGTTGTGTCCCTTAGTAGTATATAGGGAGTCAAAATGATACCACCTACGGTGGTATCATTTTCACCCCTCTACACTACTCCCACCACCCCCGAAAAATCAAAAATTGGTTAACGAGGAAATTGTCCCCCACCACCACCGAAAGATCCAAAGATTGGTGTCATAAATACATCAAGTTATTTTCACGACCAGATAAAACTATACTAATAAAAAGGATTTATTTTTGTCTCGTTGTCATAAATACCTCATATTTATTTTTCAACACGGCATTTTCCTCCTCCACTATAGCTAATTTATTCCGTAGATCAGCAACTAATTCTACCAACTCTAGTCTACCACGTTCACCTGTAGCCACCTGACAGCGTAGTTGCTTATGTCTACAAAGAGTTTGGGCACTAACGAATTTACAAGGGCATCTGGGGCATTGAAATTGCAGGGGGACACAAGGAATTTTTCTACGTCTCGCTAAATGCCTTCGTAGATAGTCTTTACGCGTAAACGTCTTACAACAAGTCTCACACTCCATTATATATGTATATGTATATGTTTATATTCAATTGGTCTTGAAAAAAACATAATGTTTTCACGACCAATTGAACAGATAAATTTCATAGGTTATACAAAAGTATATTACAGAAAATATGATAACGCCAGAAACTAGAGCAGAAATAGAAAGTTTGAGAAGAGAAGCCGAATCTCTAGGGATTACTTATAGTACACGGTTGAGAGTTAGGGGGTTGACAAAGCTGATAAATGCCACAAAGAATGAGGCGTTTATGAAGCGGTTTACCCGCGCCTATAAAAGAGGGGCATTTAATGACCTCTCACTAGCGGAGGAAGTTGGTAACAGAATTCAAAAAGAAAGTATTGCGGAGCTAAGGGCTAGTGTAATTAATTCTAAAGAATTACCTTCAAGCACAAATAATTTGTCTCAAATTAGACACACAGGTGACCAAATACCAAATAAAAGATCTATAGTTCGCGTGATAGTGGACAAAGGTGAAGAAATATTGGGGGCTCACGATGAAACATTGGAAAAGGTAGAAAAGGGAAGACGGGTAGTTGCATTATCCTTTCGTAAAAACATTGACATTAACGAGTCTGAACGCATGTCCGATAAAATCGCTCCGTATCTAACAACAAATTTTTATTTGAGATATTCATATTCATTGGAGGAAATTAAAAATGGAAAACCTGTAACTATAATAATGAACAAAAATCTCGGTGGTAGCGAACCACTATCATCAATGAAAACCGTTAAAAAATGGCTGTCAGATAAGGAGAAAACACGAATAATGTCCGATAAAATAGACAGACCGAATACAAAGTGGAAGTTTGTAAGATGGGTAGAGGTTTTCGTAAAGCTAATACAGGGCAGTAGGGGAATAGATTTGGGACTACAATCCAAAGAAGCAGCAGGAGGAGAACTTCCAGAATGGTTGAGGAATAGAAAAGGTATGTATTCTTTAGATAAGTATAATGACGATCTTTGTCTGTTCAGGTGTCTAGCTATGCACCTTGATAAAAAGATCAGACCTGACAGATGTACAGAAAAAGCGGAAGAACTTAGTAAGCAATATTTTGGTAGTAATGTGGTTTCACCAATTCCTTTTTCAGATCTGAAAAAGGTTGAAGAGTTTTTTAAAATCGGTATAGAAGTATATCAACCCACCGAATGTAACGTATGGTGGTTGAAAAAGGTACCAGCGCACTATAAGGCAATAGGTAATAAACCAATGACAATAGGACTGTTTAATAATCACGCATTTCTGATAAAAAAACCTTAAAAACCTATCTAAAACTTACGCCTGCAATAATTGTAAACAGAGATTCACAAAAGCGAGTAATATGAAGAGACACGGACCAACATGTATGAAAGGTGAGACAAAAGTAATATGTGATGGTAATTATTTACAGCGCCCGCGTTCGTCGTTCGAGAAAGCGTTCTACCCAAAAAGTTCTAACAGTTATGGGGCGATCGATTGGATGTACTCTGTGGAAAAGCGCGAGGGAATTCACATTCACCACGAACAGTGTGGACACGGGGGTGAAAGATGGGTTTTAGGAGCTCCAGTAGATGGATACTGTACGGAAACCAATACCGTATATCAATATCACGGCTGTTACTGGCACGGGTGTGAGATTCATGCAAAGCATAGAAAAGAAGAACGCGCATCCACTATGAGAAGAGATACATTTATTAGAAGAAGCAAAGAATTCAACCTAGTAGTTATGTGGGAATGCGAATTTCAAAGAACGGGTAAAGACATAAAGATCGGTTGCGACACTACTCTTTATCCATATCAGATAGTATACGATTTTGAGGCATATCTCAACCCAGAATTGGAAACTCTCGGTAATAATATAGAGTACGAAGCCGAGCACGTTCCGGTAAGCGTTAGTATAGGAGATAATTTCTCAAGAACAGTAACTCATATTTGTGATAAAGATCCCGCAAAACTTATAGAAAAATTCGTAGAAGATTTAAAAGTCAGGGGAAAAGCTATAAGAGAAGAAGTGTGGTCAAGATATAGGTTTAATACAGAACATTTACGTAAAAACCAAATCGCCAAGATCGAACAGTGGATAGAGCAAGTACCGGTTATAAGTTTTAACAGCAGTAAGTACGATATAAACTTAATAAAAAAATACCTAGTAGGCGAACTGGCATCAACAACAAAGAAAGTAATGGTCGGAAAACGTGCAAACGCAACAATATTTCTATTTACTCCAGAGTTTAGATTTCTTGATGTAATACTTTATCTAGGACCTGGTGTAAGTTATGATAGTTGGATAAAAGCCTACGAATGGAAAGGACAGAAATCTTTCTTTCCTTATGAGTGGTTCGATTCTCCAGACAAACTGGATTACCCAGGACTACCCAGGACTACCGGATATAGAGAATTGGTATTCCAAACTATCTGGGAAAATGTTAATAGATGAAACAGAATTAAGTAAATGTCGTAGAATTTTCAAAGAAAATAATATGAAAACTTTCAGAGATTGGTTGAAATATTATAACGATTTAGATGTAGCACCGTTCCTGGAAGCTGTGGAAAAAATGTGTGAATTTCATAAACACAAAGGTGTGGATATTTTCAAAGAGGCGGTAACACTACTTGGAGTAGCTATACAATATTTATTGAGAGGAACCATTAAAGAACAAAAATCTATACCGGAGGATGCTCTATATGCACCAAAAGAAGAAACATACGAAATGATGAAGGACGCTCTAGTTGGCGGTCCATCAATAGTATTTACACGATATGCAGAAGCTGGTGTTTCAAATATTAGATCTAATTCCACAGGAATTAACAAACCTTGCAAGGCTGTTTTGGGGTACGATGCAAACGCGTTATATTTATCTACGTTAAATAAAGAGATGCCGTGTGGGAGAGAAACTATACACCATATAGATACCCCACATAACCCTAAATTTATTAAAAAGTTTTGTAAAAAAGTTTTATCTGGAGACTGGTTTGGGTTTGCGGAGGTTGATATAGAAGTTCCACACAACTTAAAAGATAAGTTTTCTGAAATGTCCCCAATATTTATAAACAGAGAAGTAGAGGTTGATGAAGTTCCCACACACATGTTAAAATATTTAAACGATACTGGCCGAACAAGAGGAGATGGAAAAAAATTGGTGGGATCTATGACCGCACTAAAGTATTGCTGTACGCGCCACTGTTGAAATGGTATTTAAAACACGGCCTAGAAAATAACTGGAGTTCATCGTGTTATAGATTATATTAGCGGAAAACCATACGAATGGTTCGCAAAAGAAGTTACAGCCGCAAGACGAACAGGCGATGTAGAACCAAATAAGAAACCAGTAGTCGACATAATGAAATTATTAGGAAACTCGTGTTGTGGAAAAATGATAGAGGCAACGGAGAGACATTTAAATACGACATATACACAAAACGAAACCTGTGTTGACAAAGCATTAAGATCTGCATTCTTTGACGATTTGAAGAGATAGGAGATGCGTACGAAATATCTTCAAGAAAACCCAGGTGTGCGGTATAGAGACCATTCCATTGTGGAATAGCGGTTTATCAACTAGTTAAATTGAGAATGTTGGAATTTTACTACGAATTTCTAGATAAATACGTAAAAAGAGAAGACTTTGAATTAATACAGATGGATACAGATAGTATGTATATAGGAGTTAGTGGAAAAACGATAGAGGAATTGATTAGACCTAACTTACTAGACGAGTTTGAAAAAGAAAAAAAGAAATGATTGGCTTGGGATAAATGGAGCGAAAGAGAGCCCGGACTTTTCAAAATGGAATTTAGCGGGGATAGGGTGATAGCGTTATCTAGTAAGTGTTATTTCGTAGAAAAATTTAATTCAAGTAATTTTGAAAAAATTAATAAAAACTCTGCGGAAGGAATGTCCAAGAGAACTAACAATTTAAATTGGGATAGATATAAACGAGTACTAAGTGAAACTACAGAAGATGGAAAACACATTATAGATGTAGCACAAAATAGAGGATTTAAAATGAAAGACGGCGTTATGAAAACGTACTGTCAACAAAAATTAGGACTCTCGGCACACTACGATAAAAGACGCGTGTTACCAGACGGAATACATACAGAACATCTCTAAAGAATCTGACGATCCGGGGGTAGCTGGGTGTCAGAAGGCACCATAAGAAGTTCTTCGCGAACAAACCCTCGAGATGGCCCATCATCCAAATAGTAGAGCACGGGCTCATCAGGTTTGGTAATAGATCGATCTAGATGATATACATTGAGAGACCACACGGGATCAGTCGCGCGGCGGCTGCCACCTTCGAGCTCTCCCGGTTGATAGAGGTACCGGACGTCAATATCTGATGGAAGCCGCTGCTCCTCTAAACCAACGGGTCGCCCGCGCGAGAGGGCAGAGGGCTTGCTCGTCACCCTTTTAAACTTGATAGCATCTACAGGCTTCTTACCTATCAATCTGGTCACCTCTCAGTTCAGTGCGGAGACCACGGCGGGCAGTTTGGCCACCCACTCGGTCGATCGCGAATGAGGGTCTACAAGTTCTTTAGCGTATTGGTGTCCGAACAGTCTCTCAGCCAGGGTTCGATTGAAGCGTTCCACGATCCCCTGGTCCCGGTGGATGTTGACGCGGCCGCGTCTGATAGAAACTTTATGCTTAGACAATAGATGAGAGACCACGCCCATGAACTCGCGGCCGGGATCGACCTGGAGAAGATTCGGCCATTTGAGAGGACTCCTCTTATATATTCGGGAAAGAGCCTCGGCCACTTCTTTAGACTCTTTAGTGGCCAACGGCTCAGCCCCCTTATAACGACTCGCTACGTCAACGATTATCAGTGCGTACTTGTACGTCTTGCGACCGATGCGATCGTGAGGTAGAAACAGGAGATCCGCTTGGTGAACTTGGTTCGGCACCGGCACGTCGAATTTCGGGCGCGGAATATTGTGAGGCGCGGGTAAATAGATCTGCCAGATGGCCTGCTTCTTGAGCCATTCCTTGACAGCGTTTTCTGAAACCTTGGTCGCCGCCGCGAGGTTCTTGATGGCCGCGAGTCCCTTCCAGTAGCCGCGTGGGCTACAGTATTTATTCGACAGCTTGCGCGTTAACTTGGTATCAAGTTTGCGCGTGTTCATCGTATGCGAAGTATTCTAATATATCGGACAATTTCCAACATGCCCTTGCCAGTTCGTCCGGTAACTGCGTCGTTAATAATAAACCTTTGTTGGAAGTTTCGCTGCAGCCCCAATCGCGTTTGGGTTGGAACAGGAGAGGGGAATCTAACTCGGAGGAATCTAACATCCGCTTTACGAAAAGGGTGGCCGCTTTTTCGTCCTCGCGCCGCGTCTCGAGAGAATCTCGGGCCAGACGAATCATACTCTTTGCACCAGGTAAACGATGTTTTTGGGCAGTGTAGCCTACATCGATCATAGCGTCATAAAGTTCGTCAACTAACATCGTTCTATATATATATATTTATAAAAAAAAAAATGTTTTTTTAATTAATTAATTATTAATTTAAAATTTAAATTGGATATAGTAGCCGACGAGCCCAACCACACACATTCCCACGACGATGAACGCGATCTCGCGGTCCTTTTGGGCCTCTGACGGTACATAGAAATCTGAAAGTTGGGGCTCGGGATCCATTGGATCGAGACTTTTGTGCGGATATGCCAGCGCGTACTCGCGGTTGGCTTCTTCAACGTTCTGAAATGTTTGCGCGGCGTGATTTTCGCGGCGAAGCTCTTCATTGACCGAGTCCAGATGGGCGGTTCGTTTTTTCGACCACGCTTCCTTTGCGCTATTGAGTTGTTCTACAGCTAAATCGTGACGCTTTACGCTCCTCATCCATTGTTCGAGCTTTTCATTTTAGAGAATATAAAGTTGCTACCGCTGAACGCCAATGCGTTTACAAGCGCACCACCTACTACTACTGCGATTGAAGCCATTTATTTCCATATATTAACTGGTAGAATTCCAGCTTTAACTAGATAATCTCGGTCCAAACTGCGGCCGCTACATCTAAGGTCGCGAGCCCTACGTCTCTCACAGTAAAGTCCAATTTGGGAGCGGTTCCTCCTAGGGCCATATTTGATAGTCGAGCATACCCGATACTGAAACCCGATATCACCACGGCGTGATAAAGCGCATTCACTAACATTTTACCATCTTGTTCAGCCATTATAATTATTGCATATAAAAGGGGTCGCGATCAATGTTTAAATGGGGCGCATCCAATCGCGATTGGTGTTTCGTAACTTTCTTCTGTACACTGGCTGGTTGTTTTTTCGGGTATTTCCACACGCACAGGGCACCAACAACTGCCAGACCACCACCAACAACCCAACTCCAATTCACGAATTTGGGTTCAATCGGATTAGCCCAACTCCAACGGCAGGGTGACAAATTCAAAGAATTTGGGTGTGCTTCCAATTCGTGAATTTGGGGTGTTGTTGTACTCAACTCTGTCTTCAGATGTTTTACTGTCTCCGTCCCCATCAATTCAGGAATTGGCTGCAACCCCAATCTCGATTGGAGTTTAGCCTCTCGAAGCTCGGCGAGTATTTTATCTTGTTTAACTTTTCGGGTGGCAGCCGCCGCCCGCCCAGCTGCCTGTCTTTTGGGATTTTTTATATGCGGTATGTCATCCAGTGGCGGAGTAACACTCGGGTTCGATTGGGTTGGAGCAATCGGGTTCAACTCCGTCACTCTCGCTGGTGTGTCTTGTGTCATCATTTCAATTAGGGCTTATAGTTCGTGGGCATATATGTCCAAATGTACAGTGTTTACCCGTGGTCAACGCGGTTGTCAGCGGAGCTAAGTACATTCCAAACTAGTGATAAATTGAGCAGCAGGCTGTTCTAAGAGTGTGACCTATAAAAGGGTCAGTCTCTAGATCATCAATCAACCCCGCGGTGTTTGGTATAGGGAGAAGTATACTAACGGCGGTTGCGTACAAATGAATAGCCGCCGATCCGAGAGTTTTTGTCATCTCCGCACCTAACCTAGATTCGTATCGTGCATACATTTTATCGATCTCCGCATCTGACATCCTATCCACCTGAAAAACTGAGAGACGCCTACCGAGATAATGCTCCGATTGTCCCCCAGCAACCAGCGCAGCTAGCCGCTCTCGTCGCGCCGCATTTTCATTTTCATTCGGAGTCGTTGCACTCAACCCAATACCAACCCCCGATTCCGATTGCTCTGTCGGATCATTATTGTTGGCAGTCGGAGTTGAGGTTTCTTCTATTAGCTGATCGAGAAGTTCGTCGCAGTTCATTTTTCTTAAAATTAATTTAACTATTCTAACAACTCTCATCACTTTAACATATTGCCAAGCGCACCACCCGATACTTATGATCACCATTATGCTCTCAACAAAGCTCGCAGCAGAGCACCAAATTGTTAACATTGTTAACCATTGTTCACCATTTGTTCAACATTTGTTAAGCATTTGTTCAGCTTTGTTCAGCATTTGTTCAGCATTGTTCAGCAATTGCTAAATTAATTGTTAAGCATTTACTTGGCAGTTATTAATTTTCTTAAAATTAAGCGTTTCTTAATTTTTTTTTAAAAATTATTATTAATTAATTGATAACTTCGTAAGCAGTTGGTTGATCAGTCTTTAGCAAAAGCTTGGCGTGCTTAGTTTCCGAAAGCATCTGTCGAACCTCCAGGCGCTCCTCGCGCGTTGGGATAACGTCATTCTCTCGAAGACAGTCATCGAATGAGTCTCGGTCCTTGCAGTGAAAGGGGGCGACCCATTTCGTTTGCTCGCGCAGATCCTTGAGGACGGCGTTGTACTTTTGAGTGGAGATCCATACGCTTTGCCTAGCATGGCGGCCAGAAAATGCGAGCTCGGAGAGCATGTCCTTCTTTTTGGTCATCGCCGCCTTGGCTGAGCAATCATCAATCACGTATAGGGTGGGCTCACCTTGGAATTTTTGGTATAAACCAGCGCAGCCAATCGTGAAGCCTATCACCGGGGTCAATAACGTATACCTCAGGGTCGGTTCATATCCACGGGCGCCGCTGATAAGTATCGTTGTGCCGCACAGTGGGACACAGGATCACAATATGACGAAAGGCATCGCGGTAGGTGCCCTCGAGCAAGTCTAGGATGAAAACCGTTTTTCCACATCCTGTCTGCCCACATATTATGGCAGAGTGAGCGTCTCCAATCGTGAATTGGTATTGATTGCTAATTTTAATTTGTTCCAAATTATCTTTAGAATTATTAAATAAATCGTTAGATGATTTTTTAGTAGATCGCTGAGACGTATCGACCATCTTCGATGTTGAGTTGTGCGTCTGTAATTATATATAAGTACACGTTCAATGCGCCATTTCCATCCGCCTCTTTGGTTATCTGGATCGTCACACCCTCGCTAGCGTTCTCACTTGGCGTCCGCTGCCGTGTATTTGGTCGTCGTCGCTGGCTCGCATGTCTAGCCATAACGCGTATTTGGTATTCAGGAACTCCGCGAGGGAGACGGCCGAGAGATGCAGGTCTTTGGTAACTGCTGCAACCTCCGGAGAGCGCTTAGAGCCGGCAGCAAACTGCTTTCTTACTTCGTCCCACTGCTGGTGCGCGCGAAGACCCGCGCTGTAGAGTTGATTGGGTACTCCCTCGATCGTCACCTCTACCTTCGTTATTTTGGGGTTATAGAATTTGTCGGTTTTTCGAGCACCGAACGCGAACCGAGCATCCTCGAACAACATCAGTATACCTTTCATCGAGCGGGCGGGGACGTTGACATTAATATTCCACAATGTGTCGCTTTTGTCTTTCGTCATCTTGCGATGGCGAAGAACTCGGTCGATAAGTATGGCAACGCGCCCGGCGTACTGGGTTCTGATCAATCGCGCGAGTTCGGGCATCGTGACCATGTCGTACTCCAGCGAAACATTATCTATCGTATACGTCGATAACATGTCGCTGGCTATGAGAACTCGGCCGTAGTCGTTGAACGTTAGTTCGTATTCGAGGCGGTCAGCCAAAGCACTCTGATAGTAGGGCATGTGGCTCTCCAGCAACTGAAAGTCGAGCGGGATGTAGAAGCGGTTGCCGTAAGCGCCCGCGACCGCGTTGTCACTCGCGTTGTTATCTACCTTGTTAGCAGCCCCGATTCTAAGTTTGGTTACGTTCTTATTTTTGCTGGTGTCAATACCCTGATAGACAGCGTTTTCACACTCTTGTGCCGTCTTCCACAGGTCCTGATAGCAATGGTAGACGTCGCTGTCGTCGATCGACATCACCTCATTACCAGAAATCTTTATCATAGTCTTCTTGACTATGGCGCGACCCAGGTTCTGAACGACGGTTCGGTCCGCGTCCGTCGACGTTAGTGAAATAGTGAAAGAAAGCGAGGCGAACAGTACCCGGAACAATGACGTCGTGAGTTCCGAGGTTGGGGAAGCGGACTAAGAGCTGCTGGTTCTGGTCGATCCTCGATGGGTTGTTCGTAATAACAACACTCTGTCTCACGCCTTTTGCCCCGAGGGGCTCACGCAGTCTGCGGTATGGATTGAGTTTGCGACCGTATTGACTCGAAGACATAATTAATAATTTTTTCAAAAATTATTGAAACTTATAAACCCGTATGGTTTTGTCTTTAATACATAATTAATATGGATGAAATCGGCAGAGAAGAGTTCTACGCTGATCATGACGATTACGTCGATGATTATAACGATTACGTCGATGATTATGGTGATACGCCCTTCATAGAGACTCCAGTTCCAATCAAATCGCAATTGGGGGAAATAGGTGGCGCTACCCGCAACATTGGTCAAAGTCAAAGTCAGGAATTACTTGAGGGAGCTGTAAACGACTACTACAACAATTTGGCAGAAAAAGATCTGGTCCCATCTGTCGGTCGAGACTACTCCAAGTTCGAATTGGATATGCGTGGTAGGTTGCGACTAAAAGCATCAGATAACCCGATAGTCAACATGAAGACCGGAAAACCCCTATCGCTAAACACCATTGCTGGAAAACGGGGCGGTGGCGAAAACATAAGGAGCGAACTAGGATTTCCAGATTGGAAGCGTGGTAAACCAATTATGCCGGCCCGCGCTGTAGCGGCCTTACAGTCTACCGAAAAAACGATGGCGAAGACGGCCGCCGCGATAGAAACGGTAGATCTCAGCGAGGTCCCTCAAATAGCCACCGACGTTATTAACACGATGGAGACCACGTTCAGCGTCCAATCGCAATTGGGGGAAATACTCAACTATGACCCACCGTTACCTCTTCGCGAACTCCGTGGACTCGATAAGGCTCTACAAACGGTCCGGGGCGAACTGGTCCTTAACCTATCCAAACTCACGGCGCTGGATGAACATATCGCGCTAGAAGAAAGAAAACTGGAGGAAGCCGGTGACGCTAGAGAATCTACCGAGCGGATCGCCGAACGACTGCGGTCTTTGCGGGACGAAAGAGAAGCTCGCTTGGAGGCCGCCTCGGCTAACCGTGAGGCTCTCCGCACACAAATAAGTCGGATCCGCGAAACAATATCGAGGGTTCTGCACGAGGACACGACACTCGGTGAGGGTCTTCGTACTCTGTTCAGAGAGCAGGGAGTCACGATAGCAAGCATCCTCGCAGCTGTCGGCATGACTATATCAACCATAGTTCTAGCTTTCACTGGTGGTGCGGCGCCACCACCCGCGCCACCACCAGCACCCGCGCCAGCACCCGCGCCATCCGGTGGAGCCAAGGAGTGGGTAAAAAAACAACTAAAAGCCCTGGCCAATCTTCTAGCTAAATTAGCCGAAAAGGCGGCTGCCGCACTACCTGGACTGATCGGAAGTATCGTTTCTTACTTGCTATCTATATTATCAAAAACGGCCGGATGGCTAGCCAAAAATACATGGGCTTTAATCGTTTCTTCGCCAGAGAGTTCCTACAACCAAAGCGTAAATAATCCGATCGCCACGAGGGCGATGACGAGCCCTAATTTCTCCTCCTCGTGTGTTGTGCTTCTAATTTCACCCAATCTACGATTGGTGTTGATGATTGGTGTCTCTCCAATCGCGATTGGTCTGTTGATGGAACTCGATGGTGCATCCAATTTACGAATTGGGGGTACTGGGTTCAATTGTGTATCCAATTTACGAATTGGGGGAGGTGTATCCATTTTGTGTTTTATGAAATCGGTTCCACTGTTGAACCAGATCATGTTGGGGGCGCGCTTGATGACCGTTGTGGCCGATTTTTTGTTTGGCGGTGGCCATTACGATCTGATTATTGTAACCGTCAACCGGGTCGTCTCGTAGTATCATATTGCTCGGCGCCATATAAAGACCTATTCCAAATACATAGTCTACTGGGGTGCTGGCATTCTGCAAAACGTCTTGATAATTCTGGATCGCCTTCTCCAGGTCTACCCTAGCTGAGATGGCGTCCTCTACAAGTGCCAAGAATTGTTTTTGTGCATCAAACGCTGTTCCCGTGCCAGTATAGAACTGCGAGTTTGCTTCTGTGCACCGAGGATGGCCAGACGTATGTGCGAATGGAGTCGTTGACGCGAGTAACCCGGCCTGCGTGAACCCTAGACCCGTATCTAACATAAATGTACCCCACGCGTCCTGAACCTCAGCAGCCTGCTGTATGTAATCGACGTGAGCCAGTTTCGGAGGTAACATTTTACAACGAAAAAACACGCCACAGTGCCGACCTCCAGACACTTCCGACCCGAAAGTCATAGTCGCGGTGTCAAAATTCCCGGCGTTCCGACTGACGATGTGGTCACCGCAGTGATCGTGTCTAAAATCAGTCTGTGCTCAATTTCCAGACTGGCCCCGAATGAGAACGTCCCCGAGGCCGGTGCTGTTAGGAAATGCTTTCTGTCTCCATTCCGCGTCTTTTGAAACGTTAAATTCGTTACACAGTCTTTCAAACGCCATACGGTCGTATGCGTTGGAAATGGGATCCCAGGCGTCGTCTTGAGGTAGTGAAATACCTAGTTCTTTGAGAATCCTCCTAATAGTATAATACGCGTGAAAGTTGTAGACACTTCGGAACATGACATTCTTGGATGTCAGATCGTCTTTATGTGAAACTCCACACCCGGCTGTTGCGCACCATACAGCGAAATTTATTTGGTTCTGCCAAAACTGCATCGGTGTTGCTTTCCACCCGTTTACCGCCTCCATCGTAGTAATCTTGGGCAGCCTATATTGTTCAAAGATGTTAGGGAAGTTGGTGGCAAAGCCGCTGTCCGGTCTAACCGTTATGGTTGGGTGTACAAGGTGGTTAACAACGTCTTTTTGCGTGTATTTAACTCCGACCGCGTACTTTGCATTAGAGTTAAAGCTAAATGCTTTGGTATTCATTGAAAGATATTATTATGTTTGCTACTATCACTAATGTTCAAAAAGAGAGTTGTGAACTTCAAAAATCAATCGACAACTGCTGCGGAAAACGCCGGGTGGGCCTCAGATCAATCACCTTCACGGTTGGATGGCAGAATGTGGGGAAGAGCGAAGGGTTTTACTATGTGAAGGATGGACAACAATTAGGTGTAAAGCTGCCTCACGGACTGTGGGGAATAAGACAGCTCAAAGATTTTGTCAACTCAGAGCTTGACGGTATAATCAACCTCACAGTATCGAAGGCTACCGGGCTCGCAACAATGACCATCAGCACTGATAATAAGGTAGTGGTCTCCCCGGGGTTGGGTATTCAACTCGGTTTTAGAGAGACATACTCCTCAAACAAAGGAGTGTTTACCCCGGGTGAGTACGTCGGTGATAACCCGGTGGACTTCGCCTTCACGAAAACTCTCAGGGTGCACCTGGATCGGGTGAACACGTCGTACAACACGGTAGACGGATCCCCCAGCACATTACTGAAAACCGTGCAAGCCAGTGACTGTTTCTTTGGGGATACGGTGACCTTAGACTTCCCACACCCCGAGATGAAAGTTTTGGAAGCGGGACATATCCACGAATTTACGGTCTCTATTCTCGATGATCAAGCGAGAAAGTTGAATAACTATTACCCGATTTCGGTAGTTCTCGAAATTTCCAATTGAGTATAGGTGTCCAATATTATAATTAATTTTAATATGAGTATATACGGACCAGGTAGTTCTTCCGATTGGGTGACAAATTCAAAGAATTTGGAACCGGCAGAAGGTGGATTCATCCCGACAGAGGGCGACTTTTTAACTACTGAAAAAACCAAGGCCCTGATCAATAAAACTATATCGAAGGTCACAAACGGGATTCACAGGAGTATATCAGATGTTAGAGTAGAAGTGCTGACGGCGACTGCACAAATTGAGAAAGATCAGGCGGCTTATAATGTGTTGCGCTCAGAGGAATCTCTCATCAGAGAAACGGAACTAAACGAACTAGGTAAAAAAATAACGAAATTTCGAAAAGAGAGCAGGTCGGATATTGATAAAGTCCGAGCAGACCGCCAGGCGGCCCTTACGTTGCGCTTAGAGGACTCTCTCATTAGAGAACTAGACGAAAAGATAACCGAATTTCTGAAAGAGACCAGGTCGGGAGTTGAGGGGGTCCGAGAAGACCACAAGGAGGCCATTGCGGAGGCTTATGGGGCGTTGCGCTCAGAGGACTCTCTCAACAGAGAAGCGGCACTTACTGAACTAGACGAAAAAATAACAGAATTTCGAAAGGAGGCCCGGTTGGGGGTTGAGGGGGTCCGAATGGGTATTGAGAAAGCCCGAGAAGACCACCAGGCAGCCCTTACGAAGGCTTATGAGGTGTTGTGCTCAGAGGACTCTCTCATCAGAGAAGCGGCGGTTGCTGAACTAGACGGGAAAATAACCAAAGTTTCCGATAAACTGAAACATGATCGTATAGCCGCGACCAAAGCTCTTGAGGAGGCCTCTTATACGATTCGTACTGAGGCATATAACGCAAACAGTGCGCTTGCCGGAATAGTGCGAACAATGAAACGCTAAAAACGTGTCATAACAGTTTGGGCTGAGAAGCGGGGCCCATTGGTTGAGGGGCGTTATGAATATTCGTTCGGTGCCAAAGCGAGTAATAAATGTGGGGGATACGCTATGACAACTGCGGGTGAAGTTGTCCGAATGGCGGTCTGCTCGGTTAATGGTAGTGGTAAACCTGTGGGCGCGGTCGCGATAAATATTGTAGTAGATGGAGAAGAACAGGGGGTTGGAGTCACTAAAATCTCTGGAGATAGTTCGACGGTTGTTGCGTTCGCCGGTAATGATCGAATTAGACTTTCCCAAGGTAGTGTTATTAACTTTGTTACGAAAATCGGTGACCCAGAGAGTTCTTCCACTATTGTCTCATTGTTAATTGAACTTATTTTGTAAATACTAATATATTGAACTAAATTTGTAAAATTTAAATATGAACGAATCACCGCTTCCAATTGTCAATACCGATCCATCAACACTGTATTCAATTCTCAATACCACTACATCAACACTGTATCCAATTAACGAAAGAAGTTTAGATTTTAGGTTGAATAATATCGTCGCTATGCAGGATATTTTAGTTAGAGAATGTGCAAATAGAAAAAGACACGCTAACAAATATAAGCACGCGGCGAACATAGCTGAAGAAACTAGTACGGTTCTGGCAAGTTTATCTGTAATGAGTGGTGCGGCGACTGCTGCAACGCTATCTACAATTGTAACGGTTCCACTTGCAGGGGTTTTGAGTGGAATTACCGTTTTATCTGGAATACTTTGTATGGTAATTAGGGCGGTGGGTGGAAAACTCGAGAAAAAAAGTAGAAAACATGATAGAATATCCGTTCTTGCTAGGTCTAAGAAAAATAGCATCGACGTTATGGTGTCCAAAGCGTTGGCCGATAAGAAAATATCAAATTTAGAGTTTGAATCCGTGGTGGAAGAAATGGGGAGATATGAAGAATTAAAAAATGATATAAGAATCAAGGCGCGCGCCACCATGCCCAAAATTGAGTGTACTGATTGGAATAAATTTAGGGTAAAACTTGGAAATAAAGTCGGAGGAAATGTTACAGCACCATTATAAAATAATTTTTTAAAAAATAATTAATTAATTATATTGGTGCAGTAAACAATTTATTAATTAATAATTTTGAAAAATTAAGAAAATTATTAACAATTTAAAAACAAATGTTAAGGTCCCACCGAGGCTCGAACCCGCGCCAGCAAAACCCTTCTGGGCCCATCCCACTAAGCCTTCGCTTCTCTTCTCATTGTTTTTGCTTAGTGGGATGTGTCACGCTCACATCTCCTCAACTCCATCATTGGACCGATACCGCGGACCCCTCCTCTTCATTACCTCCATCCGCTATAATGTGTAGAGCGGCCAGAGTGAAGTACATGTGGCGAAACCTATCTCACTGTTGATATATTAGTGCCGGCGTCCCGACAATGAACTGTGTTTATTTCTCGTATATAAACCTAACTTTCTTGGTGAAAATATTATAAATACTTTTATTAAAATTTTACAACATAAATTAGTTCTGTTCAATAATAATTTGTTCAATATCTTTATAAGCGATATCGTAGAAATGTATATTCGTAAACGAATCGTTGGGTTTTAACAATTTTAAATAATACACCTTAGTTTCGTATCCGATACGCATTATCCGTCTTAATGTTTGTATTTGCCTCTTGTATAGTTGACATAATTGCCGGTATAATATTGTAAATGCAACGTTTTCATCGGAGCGTAATAAATTACGCTGGTATTTCATGTATTCGATATCGCCTAGTGTTCTCATTTTATAGAATTTATATACAGGATTATAACCCCCGTAAGCTTCGTAAACTTCTCCAACACAGTTATTAAAAATTTTCAATTCCAATTGTTTTGTATTATCCATTTTCTCTAATAGTTTTTCTGTTCAATTTCTTCTAATAATTTTCCAATTTCTTCGTTAAAAGCGATATCGTAGAAACGCATATCCGTAAACGAATCTTTGATTTTAAACTGTTTTATAAAATTAGTTTGATAATGTTTCGGTAGTGTTTCTCCGATCCTATTTAATCGCTTCATTACATAAATTTGATACTTATACCGGCGACATAATTGCCGGTATAATATTGTAAATGCAACGTTTTTATCGGAGCGTAATAAATTACGCTGATATTTCATGTATTCGATATCACATAGTATTGTCATTTTACCGTGTTTTAATACTGTAGAAACAACAGCGTAAAATTCTTCATCCAAGTCATTACAAACGTCCAATTCGTTGCGTATTTTATTATCCATTTTGTTATAATATTTTATTATAACCTATGAAATTTATCTGTTCAATTGGTCGTGAAAATAACATGATGTATTTATGACACCAATCTTTGGATTTTTCGGTGGTGGTGGGGGACAATTTCCTCGTTAACCAATTTTTGATTTTTCGGGGGTGGTGGGAGTAGTGTAGAGGGGTGAAAATGATACCACCGTTGACTCCCTATATACTACTCCCTTTATTTACTTGTTAAACTGGTTCGTATCATAATTACAGCTAGTGTCTTTTCGGATATATTCTGCCGAATGTAAGTTGGAATTGTAATAAGTCAGAGAAATATTCAAACACAAATATTGCCCATTTTCCCTCGGTGTTTATGTCACACCATCCACTCGCTTTTATTTCAATATATTATTAAATACTCGTAGTAAAATAATATCAATATTGCCGGATTTTATCCAATACAATATTGATTCAATATTGAATTTGTAAAGTCGAAATATATTACACTAATAATAATAATAATGCAAACAAAATATGCCTGTTGTGGGACGCGAACGCCCGACCCCTACGACGTCAATGGCAATTTCCTTCAACGTTACCACTACGCAAACGATGTTCGACTGTTTTTGTAACAATGTATAACGTCAGTGTGACGGCTTCAATATCCCATTGCAACATCCCAATATCCCACGGCAATATACACGAAAAGGGAATATCCGAGATTATTATACCTCATCGTAAATTCGACGCGTTGCATTGGTCAATTCCCTACCACGTGGTATAAAGCAATTGGCCATATGTACCCTGAGGGCAATAATGCCATGACATAATATAATTATGGACCGTTTGACCCGAAGATACCCGAAGTATGTTCACGGAAACTACCGAACATTAATTGGAGTACCTTGTAGTTTATCGCACATCTAAACCGAAAGTACCGAAAGAGATGAAAGCAGACGCTGACTGGTACCCCCGTTGTATTACCCCTATAACAGTAAAGCATTGTAAACCGGGCACCAGCTGCGCAGATTTAAACAAAGATGGCGGAAGCTGATACATGATATTGTGTGCAATGTGAAATGTTAGTTGTATTCGGTGTAATAAAGTAAATGGTGACCTTGGTTGAGGGGGATATTGTGGATTATCTCCCCTCGAGAACATTATCTCCCTCGGCTGCGCCTCGGGAGATAATGTTCCCTCGGGGAGATAATCCCCAATATCCCCCTCAACCAAGGGCACCATTTATATATTGGCTAATATCACGTGACAGCAATCTGAACAATGATATGCCTAGACACTACAAGGAGGTATAATACAATGGTGCACAGAGCCGTATGTTGATGTGAGATTACGCATTTCGAAAAGTCAATAAATCCCGATCTGTATTCAGAGCGTGCGTATTAATATTAGTCATTGGCGTCTTAAACGCGAGCCAGAGCTTCAAATGAAGTAAATTAGTTTGTAATTCAAAGATACGTATGCATACTTCTATACCAGTAACTAAAAGGTAATTACAGCACGCATATTGTGCCACTACGGTCGAATCGTCTGGGAGGGAGTGAGTCAACAACACCGTCACAGGTTATATTTATTATAGGAATGAATGGCCTTTTTGTGGAATTTATCGGGGTATAAACTTGGAAACGTCGCGGGAATACTGGACGAAGGCCGGAAGGCCTCGTCCAGTATTCCCGCGACTTTTCCAAGTTTATATCCCCGATAAATTCAACAAAAGAACCATTCAATCCTTATAATTCCAGCATTTGAAATAAATTCATCAAGAAAATGTGTTTATGTTCAGCTTTCTTAATAATCATTTTAACTGCGCCTCACGGTTACGGAAAGTAGTTCGGCGTGGGAGTTTACTGGGATATCAATTTTGGACAGAGACTTGCTACGGGCCAATCAAATGTTAGGGAATTGTGTAAATCTTTTTGTGCTGGAATTATTACTATATATTTACAAGTTCCCCGTGTCTTAATCGTATAGTTGTAAAGTACCCTCTAAACGTATTCATAAACTCAACTGTAAAACTCAATCTCAAATCACAAACTGACTTCAAACCTCATAGCTCATGTATATGGACTGGGATCGGTGTTACTCATTGTGTATTGATCATAGTGTACACCCACCATTCTGATTCATACGGCATAATACGTAATATGCCGTTCTATGTTACTTAGCAACGTCCAAAGTTGAGGCTACCAGTCTGTGAGTCAGATATTACGCTACTATTATATGCTACTTACTCTATATTCTACCAGGTTCAAATAATGTTTTGACCTTGTGCCACTACCACGGACCAGCCGGACTTGTTTCGACGCCCCTATTGTAACCCGCTATTGTTATCCATGTCGGCTTGGTTCGCAAACGTGCATGTGGGACGATATCGGTTGCCCATATTGAAAACAATGTTGGGCCTATATCAGCCTGAGTTTAAGTTGACTAGTCTTATGTATGACGCTATCAGCTTATGAATGTTCGTACCGTGAAGACCGTAGTGATTAAGGAATCTAAAGTAAGTCTTGTTAGACATAGTATGTCTTCGTTACTGACTTGAATGTCGTTCCTCGCATTACGTGTGAGACAATGAAGGGAAATATTGATTTCAATAGTCATAGCCATGGGTGACACACAATTCAATAGTATGATGTTAGCAATATATTACCGTAAAAAACTACAATACATTAGGTAGATGCTTTGAAACATTCGCATTCTAAACAGTCGCTGCTTAAAACTCTTCATCTTACAGTAAACATGTTTCCGATGGATTGAACAGTGTACCATAGCCTGAACACATTTTCATATCTACGTACCGTACTTGTGAAATCTGTAATCTCGAATACAGCACTCTGAAACAAATATGCATTGTCATACTGCACTTATGATAACATTCACTAGTTTTGATGGAGCAGCTTGATACTCAGCATGAGTCCATGTATGACACTACAAGCAGTAACGTATAGCCCAGTATTCTAAAATACGCCTTGTAAGAAACAGTCCGTCTTCAGTGTTCACTTGATATTGTACAGCTGGACTTCATTCCCTGCTCTTAGTTTGGTATGTCATTTAGTTTCTCATTTTGTTTTGTATGTTGTTCGAGTGGGGCAGATGAGAATCTGTTGGTAGTGAAGGTTATGAATATATATTTGCAATTTGCAAATAGTTTTACCACGCAGCGGATGTATCCTGTAGCACAGTCGACATTGAGAAACTGAATTTGAAGACAAGGATTGAATGAAATTGAAATGGTTTTAATTTCAAAGGCACACGTATGCGTAGTTTACACTGGAGTAGCACTGGATATGAACCACTGGACGACTAAGTGAAGTGCACAGTAAAGGAAAACACCTGCTCATAAACAGTAAATTCCGAATTAAACCGTTTACTAGTATTCGGAACTGCACGAAAATGTCAGATAGTGAACTTAGAGAAACGTGTGGAAGGATAGCACGACGAGATGATATGCAAGCAGCACAGGAAAGACAATATCGACTAGAGTTAGAGATTCAAGAACTACAGAGGCAACTATATGAGTATTCGGACACACAGAGCTGGAAAGGGGAACGAGAGTGGATTGAACTAGAGGGAACGAAACTATAACAGGGTATTCTTGAAATGGAAAACCAGAGGGAGGAACGTGAACTAATTCCGCGTAGAAGAAGTGTATTAATGGATCTGACTCACCAATATCCATTGGAAACAGTATAACTGGTGATATACTATACAGCATGGAGAGACATGTAAGTGAAAGTCAGGTTGGAATTGTAGAAATACAACCAGTGACAAATACAGTTACAAGAGACGGTCGCCAGATGACAGTTAAACATTCACAAGGGATAATGAAAGTAATCCACACACACATGAAGAAATACAGGTTGTTAGACAACGAGCTGACAGACTGCTGACCGAGAGTGAAGCTAGTGGCTTTCCGTTGGTTGGAGATACAACAACATTGCAAGAGTATAATGGAACTAGAATGAATAATGAAGGAATTGAAACCGAAGGAAATGTACGGTACAGAAAATCAATTAGCTATACATGAAATGGAGGTGATGAGGGAATTCAGAGTGACATTGACAGAGATCACATTCGGGAATACAGGAAACAAGTGAAAGAGAGAATATATAGGCAAATGCAATACGAGCTAGAACGACTAAACATGACACAAACAATTGAAAAGAAAAATAATTTTCAAATCGAAATGCAGCTTGAATTCAGACAGCAATAATATATTCCATATACTGATAGACAGGAAACATAGTATATAGTAAGTGAAATGGATAAACAGTTATACATGACAAGAGAAGGAGGAAGGGAGCTGTATCGCTGTGCAAATGAGCGCAGGCAGACAAATATTTCATTAGAGAAGAAGAAAATAGCAATGGTAGCAATGTTGAAAGGTCAATCATTGAACAGGACGGAGGAGGAATTGTAATTGGGAATAATAGAACAGGAGTGAACAGAACGTGAACGCATCCTAGCGGATCTAGATGTAAAGGCGAATAAGGGGTTTCCAGCAAGTGTATTGAATTGGAATACAATACAAAGTGGATACAAATAATTCGCCCTATGCCATAGACAGGCCGTGATAAACCATAAATCATGAATAAACCGCCAAATAATACTTATCGGTGATCATATGTCTTGATATCGGTCCTTCCAATTATAAATTAACATGATGTAAAAGTGGCAGTAATGACAGGAGTACGGGTGTAAAACAGAGATGCACCCTTACACCTGCCAAAATGGGTGACATTACCAAATGGAGTAAGGGTGTATTTCATTAATTCCTGTTTAGTTAGTGAATTACAGCACTATAGAAATGAGGGGTTTCATTTATATATGTCACATCATTGTCCACAGCCACACACACAGCTTCACCGATGTATACTCGAGATGATATCTGACCTTATTCCGCACAAACCAACGATATACGTCGTATAACTGTCCATTGCAAATAGCCGATGACACAAACCTAGGAATGTTTGAAAATATTGGCAAATGATCGTCAGCAATCAGATTTGATACGTATCGATTAGGGATACCTTTAACGGATAGCACGTTATATATTTGCACAACGTGTTACACAAAATTGTTTATTGTTTATTTGTCAAATTATGAGCTGTCTGTGTCAAACAGTATACGACTTGAAACTGGCCGCTGTCATGACCATGCGAAGATGACACAGGTGGAATGTCAGTGCATAGTGTAGCATAGTTTAAGAAGCACATGGTCTGATATACATTATACAAATATTAAATCACATTTACGAAGCTATTATATTTGAAACGAATGATTACATTTTATATAATCTATCCTTAAGTCAGTAAATTGAAATATACTTTATTTACCTCAATATACCTTTTAGCGACTTACCTGATGTCGTAGACTGTGCAGGAGCAAACTAACATTATACGAATATTACATGTATTAGGCATAGACATTTCCGGCAGAGAGTTTGATATAATGTGATGGAAATTATTACGTTCTATAAAGTCAATCATTAAGTCAGTAAAATGAAATATACTTTATTTACCTGAATATACCTTTTTGCGACTTACCTAATAGCGGAGACGGTGCAGCAGAAAAATAACATGATACACATATTACATGTATTAGGCATAGCCATATGTGGCAGAGAGTTGGATATTATAAAATATGGTGATACTGCCATCAATAAACACATCAATAAAAACAGGTAGATGTTTTCAGACATTCGGCAACATTTTAGTGTGAACACGCCGTTTAAATGTATTTTATGCATGACTAAACATGATGAAATGAACATGTTACCGAGGACTAAACGCTTTTCATTACATTGTACATACATACCTTCATTGTGGTAGTTCTACTCTCGGATCCAACCTTCTGAAATAAATAACAGTTAAAATAATAACCTTGACACTTCGGTTATATGATAAATATATGTCATGCGGATGTCTGATATAAACTGACATTGGACGTATGTTTATTTGACTTTTAATGACTACACGTTTGAATGTCAGTACACTTTATATGTGGACCATAGCCGACACGTGTCACAAAGCCGACACTTAATGCTAAGGTAAACAGTATGAGAAAAGCATACAATTCATGTTTATATCCTCTAATATTATTAATAACAGTACTTATATTCCTGGTCGTTTGTTGCATATATGATTTATTAATATTTCAATAACAAATCAATTTTGTCCAAAGGTTTTTGATCCGGCAGTCGCCGGACCTATCGGACTTAGAGTTTGATATAATTAACTATGGTGATACTGCCAAACACATCAATCAAAAATACGTGGTTGTTTTCAGACATTCGACAACATTTCAGTCTTAGCACGTCGTTTAAATGTAATGTATGCATGGATAAACATGATGAAATGAACATGTTGTCGTGGACTAAACACCCTTCACTACATTATATATACGTACCTTCATTGTGATCCAACTGTCGGGGATAACCGTCTGAAATAAGTTATGGTTAAATGAATAACCTTGGCACTTGGGTTAAAGGATAACTATATGATTTCTCTCAATAATTATGTCAGTAAAATTAAATATACTTTATTTACCTGAATATACATTTTTTGCGACTTACCTGATAACGTAGATAGTGCAGCAGAAAAAGAACCTGATACACATATTATCAGATTACGTGTTTTAGGCATAGCCGTATGTGGCAGAGAGTTGGACATTGCAAAACATGGTGATACTGCCAATCACATCAATCAAAAAATAGGTAGATATTTTCAGACATTCGGCACCATTTCAGTCTGAATTTAAATGTATTGTAAGCATGACTAAACATGAGAGAATGAACATGTTACCGAGGTCTAAACACTTTTCACTACATTATATATACATCCCATCCTTGTGATGTCTCTACTCGCGGATGCAACAGTCTGAAATATATTAAAGTTAAATGAATGACATTCAATTTGGCATTTCGGTTATATGATAACTATATGTCACGCGGATGTCTCATATAAGCTGACATTGGACGTCTGTTTATTATGACTTTTACTGAGTAACCATTTGAATGTTAGTGCACTTTACGTGTTGACAATAACCTGATTTAATCCTTTAGCCTGATGTCGGGCTTATATCTACTAAAGATATTGACTTGTGTCTGTCGATGTTGCATTGCTATCGTACCTACATGGTAATGATATTGGACACATTTACTATATTGGACCGGTATCGGTATGACTATTTATTTGAATAGTACAGAGGCGTCGGAAAATCATAAGATTGGTCCCACGAAGATAGAGGGTACCTCCCACCCCCACCAAACTATATGGTGGTACCACTCTATTAAACCTCTCATAGAGACGCTTCAATTGGTGGGAGGTAACAACATGAACATTTGATAACACATGAGAAAATTCAGAAACATATTTAGAAATGTGTGTATTGGCTGATATACCAAATGTGATTTAGACAATACGAAAAATAAAACCGAAAGTTAATGTTAAAGTCAACAGTATGGGAAAAGCATAGAGTTCACGTGTATATCCTCTAGTATTATTAATAACGGTAATATCAATCCCGGCCGTTTGTTGCTTATATGAATTTTTAATATTTCAATAAAAAATCAATGTTTTGTTAATGGTATCGGCCCGGCAATCGCAGGACCTATTCCGACGCCCCTATAGTGCACCGCTATCCAATGTTGGTCCAATATCAGTTGTCGATATACAAATGTAGGCCCGTAGCGTGATGTTTGGCCGATATCTTGCCGACGTTAAAGCCGAAATTGGACCGAGGTCGGCTTGGTTGCAAAGTTGCACATGGGACGATCGGTTGCACATAATGGGCCGATATAGAAAACGATGTTGGGCCGTTGGGCCGACATAAGCCTGAGTTTAATGCTGACCAGTCGTATGTATTGCGCATGACACTATCGGCTTATGAATGTTGGTACCGAGTAGCCCGTATTGATTAAGGAGTCTAAAGTAAGTATTGTAAGACATAATATGTCTTCATTATTGACAATGTCGTTCCTCGCATTACGTGTGAGACAATGACGGGAAATATTCTGTTCAATAGTCATAAACATGAGTGACACACAATTCGATATTATGAAGCAAGCTATTACTGCGAAACACGACAAGACATGGGGGCAGATGCTGTTAAACCTTCGAATTCTAAACAGTCGCTTAGAACAGTCTAAATGCATTTCATCTTACCCTAAACATATTTCAGATGAATTGAACAGTGTACCGTAGTCTGAATACATTTTCACAGTATCTACGTACCCTACTTGTGAGATCTGTGCTCCCGGATACAACATTCTGAAACAAATTTGTATCGTCATACATAAATTATGATAACATTGTCTGGTTGTGATGGATCAGCTTGCTACCTACTGTATGACACTACATGCAGTAACATATAGCCCAATATTTTGAACGGACTCTAAAATACGCATTGTAAGAGATAATCCGTCTTCAGTGTTGACTTGATATTCTACAGCTGTACTGCATTTCCACAAGTACAGATGATACCTTGATGTTTGGTCGACAGAGTATATTGAGTGTACTAGTCGTAGCCAGTGTGACGCACAGATCGATATTAAAATGCAAGATGATACTGCCAAACTCATCAATCAAAATACGTGGTTGTTTTCAGACATTCGACAATATTTCTGTCTCAACACGTCGTTTAAATGCATTTTGTGCATGACTAAACATGATGAAATGAGCATGTTATCGTGGACTAAACACCTGTCAGTACATTGTATATACGTACCTTTAATGAGATACAATTACCAGGTACACACACCACTCAGAAATACATTACAGTTAAATGAATAACCTTGACACTTGGGTTAAGTGATAACTATATGTCAAACGGATGTCTCTCAATCATTAACTAAAGTCAGTAAAATGAAATATACTTTATTTGCATTTTTGCGACTCAGCTGATAACGTAGACTGTGCGGCAGAAAAACAATCTGATACACATATTACCAGATTACATGTTTTCAGTCTGATCACGTCGTTTATATGTATTTCATGCATGACTAAACATGATGAAAGTAACATGTTACCGTGGACTAAACACTTTTCACTACATTATACATTCATACCCTCCTTGTGGTAACTCTATTCTCGGGTACAACATTCTGAAATTACAGTTAAATTTATAACCTTGGCATTTAATCCTTCAGCCTGATAGTGGACGATGTCTGCTGATGTCGCATTTATATCGTACCTACATGGTAATGCTATTGGACATATTTACTATATTGCACCGGTATCGGTATGAATATTTGTTTGGATAGTACAGAGGCGTTGGACAAATCAGTTGGTACCGTGTAGCCCGTAGTGATAAAGGAGTCTAAAGTAAGTCTTGTAAGACATAATATGTCTTCATTATTGACTTGAATGTCGTTTCTCGCATTAGGTGTAAGACAATGATGGCCAATATTCATTCCGATAGTCATAACCATGGGTGACAAACATTTCGATATTATGATGTTAGCAAGATGTTACCTACATACAACAGGTTTGGGTATGCACTTCGGTTGCTCACATTTTCTCAATGGTTCAAGTTGTAGCCATAGATAACATATCGGAGGCGAATTATTGTAGCTAATTGTGTAGATGCTGTTAAACATTCGAATTAATTCTAAGCAGTCGCTTAGAACCGTCTAAATGCATTTCATCTTACACTGAACATGTTTCAGATGAATTGAACAGTGTATCGTAGTCTGAATACATTTAAACAATATATACGTACCGTACTTGTGAGATCTTTACTCTCAGATACAATATTCTGAAACAAATTTGTATTGTCATACTGATATGATGATACAATTGTCTTGTTTTGATGGATCAGCTGGATACTTTATGACACTACATGCAGTAACGTATAGCCCATTATTTTGAACGGAGTCTAAAATACGCCTTGTAAGAGAAACTCCGTCTTCAATGCTGACTTGATAATTATTTTTTAGTTGTACTTCATTTTCAGAAGTACAGATGATACCTTGATGTTTGTCGACAGAGAATATTCAGTTTAATAGTCGTAGCCAGTGTGACGGAGATATCGATATTAAAATGCAAGATGATTCTGCTAAATACAGTAAGACAATGAAGCAGCCATTTCCAAATATTCGCAATAAAGTCTTAACCTCTGTCAAAGGTGTCATCCGTCATGTAAAAATGCAACAATAGGCGGTATATACATTTATATGTGAATTGTACGATATTATTATCATGATATATTATATAAATAGTGCCTTTTGTTGTGGGGAACATTGTGGATTAACTCCCCGAGGAAGCAATATCTCTCGAAGCCATAGCCGAATGAGATATTACTTTCGAGGGGACAAAATCCAGAATATTCCCCCTCAACAAGGGGCACAATTTAATTTACTGTACCGAATATAATTATGATGGCATATACAAGGTTAAATAATAGACATCAGCATTGAAGATCGCGCATTTTGAAATTACAATGGTGTCCGCTAATTCTGCGGACATAATCCTTTTCCGACGAAAGTTTGTCATCACCATGCACAAATGCAGTCAAAATATGCTAAGTTAACGCTTCATTGTAGCTAAAAACATCTGCGTAGGTAAAACGCCATATAGTTATGACGTCAGTAAATTACGTAATTTGTTACATATATGTCGTGTTTGCTATGTCAAATTCATTAAGTACATGTATTAAATAATTACGTTTAATGTCAGCAACAAATTACAGTTTGTTATAAGTGACCAGTTTGATTCCCTCTATTTACAAGCCGCCAGCCAATCGCGGATAAGTTATATGTCACTATCCACATCGATGTAGCGCGATGTTCAACCCACACTTGGATAGTGGGACCGGAGTGCTGCCATTCCAGCAGTAGTCGTTCGACGAATCGCACCAAATTACCCTACCCACCCACCCCTTTTATCTCGTTTGATCTGCTTCTATTTAAGCGTAGTATATGGACAGTATCAGCCTCCTTATCCCTTTGCTACAGACACACACAATATTACAAGCTTATTTGTTGTGATGGCACACCATGTCATTAATAATATCATTATACATGTATGTATTGGAATTTGTTGATGCTGCCGCAAAGTATATGCATTGCATGGAGATTTCTGGCCAAACAGACACGGGTAGCACACATATACAACATACATGTGGTCGTACAGATGGCCACCACCAACACGCTAGAGTCGTCATTATTTGCCATGATTTGAAAGACTCGACAAACAGCCTTGACAAACAGCCTACCCAGGATGGGTGAACTTACAATTGGCAGTCTACCATCAATTTCTACTTTGTCGCGGTTTATTATATTTACAATATACGAAATTCTATCGACACAGCGATATGTGCAGGTTAAAACGTTGATAAATAGTCTTGATCGCTTCAATGAACCGCTTCATCGAAACCGAAATTGCTCCTTTCTGTCTGGAACTTGCCGGCGAAATTGAGGCCTTTGGAGCCTGCATTCGGCTTCAGAATACATAAATAAATATAAAGCTTTGGTGCGCCCATATTAATAGGTGCGCTCGTAAGCTTCTCGCACCAAAGTTGCTACCATTCACCCGCACAAAGTGGATTTTACTGTAAGCCTTATGGAATGTGCCTTTGACTTGTCATATTGCTTGCTAAATACATACTGCTTGCATACAGCTTGCGCTAAATACATATTGCTAAAATAGATATGGCTGAATCGACCGCGGCCATCTACATCCATATTGTGTTGTATCCCTTTAATTAATTGTTAAACTGGTTCGTATCATAATTACAGCTAGTGTCCTTTATATATTCTGCCGAATTTAAGTTAGACTTGTAATAAGTCAGAGAAGTATTCAAACACACATTTTGCCCATTTTCCCTCGGTGTTTATGCCACACCATCCACTCGCTTTTATTTCAATATATTATTAAATACTCGTAGTAAAATAATGTCAATATTGCCGGGTTATATCAATAAAATATTGATTCAATATTGAATTTGTAAAGTCGAAATATATTACGCTAATAATAATAATAATAATAAAAATATATGCTTGTTGTGGGACGCGAACCCCCGACCCCTATGACGTCAGTGGCAATTTCCTTCAACGTTACCACTGAGCAAACGACGTTCGGCTGTTTTCGTAACAATGTATAACCTCAGTGTGACGGCTTCAATATCCCACGGCAATATCCCAATATCCCACGGCAATATACACGAAAGGCGAATATCCGAGATTATTATACCTCATCGTAAATTCGACGCGTTGCATTGGTCAATTCCCTACCACGTGGTATAAAGCAATTGGCCATATGTACACTGAGGGCAATAATGGCATGACATAATATAATTATGGACCGTTTGACCCGAAGATACCCGAAGTCTGGTCACTGAAAATACCGAACAGTAATTGGAGTACCTTGTAGTTTATCGCGCATTGAAACCGAAAGTACCGAATGAGATGAAAGCAGACGCTGACTGGTACCCCCGTTGTATTACCCCTATGACAGTAAAGCATTGTAAACCAGGCACCAGCTGCGCAGATGTAAATAAAGATGGCGGAAGCTGGTAAGCGATATTGTGTGCAATGTGAAATGTTTGTTATATTCGGTATAATAAAGTAAATGGTGCCCATGGTTGAGGGGGATATTGCGGATTATCTCCCCTCGAGAACATTATCTTCCTCGGCTGCGCCTCGGAAGATACTGTTCCCTCGGGGAGATAATCCCCAATATCCCCCTCAACCAAGGGCACCATTTATATATTGGCTAATATCACGTGACAGCAATCTGAACAATGATATGCCTAGACACTACAAGGAGGTATAATACAATGGTGCACAGAGCCGTATGTTGATGTGAGTTTACACATTTCGAAAAGTCAATAAATCCCGATCTGTATTCAGAGCGTGCGTATTAATATTAGTAATTGGCGTCTTAAACGCGAGCGAGAGCTTCAAATGAAGTAAATTAATATGTAATTCAAAGATATGTATGCATACTTCTATACCAGTAACTAAAATGTAAATACAGCACGCATATTGTGCCACTACGGTCGAATCATCTGGGAGGGAATGAGTCAACAACACCGTCACAGGTTATATTTATATAGTATTATAGGAATGAATGGCCTTTTTTGTGGAATTTATCGGGGTATAAACTTGGAAAAGTCGCGGGAATACTGGACGAAGGCCGGAAGGCCTCGTCCAGTATTCCCGCGTCTTTTCCAAGTTTATATCCCCGATAAATTCAACAAAAAGGCCATTCATTCCTTATAATTCCAGCATTTGAAATAAATTCATCAGGAAAATGTGTTTATTTTCCGTTTTCTTAAGAATTATTTTAACTGCGCCTCACGGTTACGGAAAGTAGTTCGGCATGGCAGTTTACTGGGATATGAATTTTGGACAGAGACATGCTACGCGTCAATCAAATGTTAGGGAATTGTGTAAATATTTTTGTGCTGGAATTATTACTATATATTTACAAGTTCCCCGTGCTTTAATCGTATAGTGGTAAATTACACTCTAAACGTATTCATGAACTCAACTGTAAAACTCAATCTCAAAACTAAAACTGACTTCAAACCTCATAGCTCATGTATATGGACTGGGATCGGTGTTATTCATTGTGTATTGATCATAGTGTACACCCACCATTCTGATTCATACGGCATAATACGTAATATGCCGTTCTATGTTACTTAGCAACGTCCAAAGATGAGGCTACCAGTCTGTGAGTCAGATATTACGCTACTATTATATTATACTTACTCTATATTCTACCAGGTCCAAATAATGTTTTGACCTTCTGCCACTACCACGTGAATCACCTGATTCTTAGACATATATATGTATATACACGTACCTGGTCGAATTATGATGCTATATTATAGTTTCATACATAAGCTTTGGGAGTTACCTACATGTACTGTATCTGGTACAAGTGTAGACAAATGGCTCGGACAGGTATATTGTATATATGTACATGCGTGTCGCCTGGTTACCGTTGCATAACCATCATGATGCATGGTTGCATCGCATATATGGGTGCATTGTGTAACAATATTAACTGGTGTTTTAAAACGATGTGTATGTATATACACGTTAATCTACATATACTATGAATTGTTAATATTGAATATACTCTAGCATATGTTATATTGTTACACGGACACTGTAGTTTATATTTGACACGTATATACGGTGTGTATTCGTATGCTACTACATAAAAGGTCGAACTAAAGGTTTAACGTGGAATGGGACTTTAAATGTACTGTGTCACAGATGAGGTTGGAAAGTGGGATATTGAGTTAAGAAACAAAAACGTATAACTGAAGATTTGTATTGGTTTCCTGAAGATATGTGTCCCTGTGTGTGATCTGAGAAATTAAAAAAAATATTATAACAATTGTTATTATCAAAAAAAATAACTAACGTTAATTTGCACATTGGATATAGGAATATACCTTTTCTACCATGCTGAATGAATGATTTGTATCACATGTTATTCCATGTATGACACATTAAATACTAAAATACAGACCTTTAAGATAGCTCTAAATAATACGAACAAGTTAAGCTGGAATAACTCTGGACAAATACATTGTTTGTACACTTTCAAGACAACAGGCACGCAAGTAAATGAGTTTGTTTGAAATAAAAAATATATATCCCGCTTCCACATAATTAACACACTATTTATCGTGCATTCCAATAATATTCCCTCAACCCATTCCGAGACATTAGCAGCAACATGATTCAAATGCGTAGTTGGAACATGTACTTGTAAAATCATGTATATAGTAAAATGTATGACTTGTTGACATGCTGACAGCCATAGAGGAAAAGCAAACATCTGCATCTCGGTAAGGCAGCTAATTACTCAAATACAATATGTGTCATACGAGAACGTGTGTGTTCAAATGGTTATGGTCGTCATCCATTACCTGCGGAAGTGCACACCAGTGCACGCATCATAGCCATTGCCAAATACATGCAGGTATATTGCTCCATTAGTGCACAATCTCATTAGAGAGACACCCATTACGCTATTGTGTTTTGTAAGTGAGGCATTGTAAGTTAATATTTAACCATGGTTTCATAATAGTGAGATTTGCAAGGTTGATATACCATTTCATAATGTCCATATAAACAATGAAATTGAACGTGCAGGATCTTTCTAAGAGCATGCATATGCTCTTCAAATATATCCACTATATTTATTTAGCAATATGTACGCATACATAAACTACTAGTACTTTTTCAAATATGCTTTGAACATTCAGTGTTCTAAAATGTATTACATGTGTTACTCTACACATAGTGTTTCAAATTAACAAAAAAAACGAAAATGATAGTTCACATTGACAGTATCATTACATATTTCAAATATACGAGTGTATCGCTTAAATGTAGTATTTACATGTCATGCAAAATGGATATATAACAAATCAATCCAGTCCAGTTTAAGAAGTATGCACATTTGAACTACATACATATAGCTACAGAATACAACAGGAGACCATATGTAGAGGTATTGTTATACAACACGTGATCCATACGGAATCTCATAAATCAGTAGGACAATACTATTACACCAGTTATGTGCCCGTTTGCACCAAATCCCCGAATTTATAAATTTGCAGCAGTAAAATTATTTGTAATACATAGTGTCAAAAGCTCTAGTGTTACCAGGTGTTGTTGCATCAATCCAACAATCTACGTTTAAATCCCCTATTATGCTAAACACATGAATGATCTTCGCAACATATTATGCAATGTGTCAAAATGTTCATCTAAACAATGTCATATAGTCTCTACCGTGACACATCACATATGGAGTTTACTATGCAATTGAACTAATGTCTACATGGCATTCTAACTATGTATGCATGTGGTCAGGATCAGGTTTGTGGAAGGCATTTTGCGATGCATTGTACCACAGGTTGTGTATTTTGTTGGCTCTTTGGTGTCATCGGACTATATATTTCTATTTGACAAAAAGGTAATGTCATTCTAATGACCTCAAAACACTATAATCATGTACCATGTGTACATTAATTTCCTGAGTGCATAGTTGTGTTTACCGGTTTAGCATGTACATACTACACGCTGGTTGTAGCTAATATACCTATCTTTGCGACATACATACATGTTGCATTGAACTCAAATAACAATCCCTATGGTTGTCTTTCAAATTTATTACACCCCTGATGGACAATAATATTAATTACTATAGCATCCAAAAATATGTATTCGAGTATGTGTCATGGGTTAGCACAATTAAGTGTCATGAAAAGATGCGGGACCTCCTTGGGTTAAGGGTTTATTCAACTTTGTTTGTTAATGAATTAAAGCTTATTAAAAGTGTATATATAGATCCGTAAATATCACATCCTAATTGCAAAAGCGGCCAAACTGACAGTCATAGCGACACTGTACATACTTAAGTTGTGTGTGTAGTTTACTGTAGTTTCAATAATGATACAGCACATGTAGTGTTTAATACAGATCTGAATACACCAGTGACTGCATTGAGTATATGTCATTACCATGTATTTAATTTATTTTCCAATGTTTGCAGCTCAGGAACAATGATTAATTTAAATTATTGGCAGATGTGAAGACATATGTGGGATCCTTAATGAGGGAGAAAGCCATGCATATTGACAATAAGAATACTATGGCATCATCATACCATACTAAATACTACTTGGCCAATGAGCATCATGCTCCCTTAATTGTGAGTTATCAATCACAATAACTAGACAGCCCGATAATAACAGTTTTTTCCTTGTCAACAGTCAATCCATTTTGGAAATACTGTGCAACATTTCTTCAATACTCGAATACTCGAAATGATGGACATACATCCGTATTCGTCATTGAAAATAAACTCTATACATAACAATGTGGTTTAATTACTGAAAACTGCAGCTTCATCGTCAACATTATTGAACATCTTATCATATTGGCGGCCATTTTGAAAATATATTCATGTCATTGTATAACTGGATATGTATATTTTATCAAATGACTTGAGTTGTATATCGAACTGGTATGGATACATGCAATATGTCCATGACATGCTGTTTATAACAACTTTATAGAGTAAAGAATAGAACAAAACAAGAACATTTTTAGTTTTATGACAATTGTTGAAGGATATTGCATTGCTATCTCCTGTATTTTCGATTTATTTATGAGGGAAAGCAATGTATTTGTGTTTCAACTTTATGAATGGCTTCAATTAAAGTGTTTTTTTATAAATCGTTAATGCTCTTTGTTACATGTATATAATACATAGCATGAAATGCATGCATACACATAGTTGACATAGTTAAACAAAATAGTGTATACATTTATGCTTAAATAGCAAAGAAGACCGTGATCTGACAAACAGAATCAAAATACGTATTTGTCATCTGTTAAAGGATGTTTGCTTACTGTAGAAAGTCATTCGATTTAAACGATTTGTTTCGAGTTTATCTCTCATAGTGGCAATATTTTCTTCAGGTAAGTATAGTTTGTTTAAGATATGCGTTAACATGTTCCAATGGTGGTTGTGATTCACTACATTTGCATCGAAAAATAAAGTATTTTGCTAAAAGGATACTGAAGCTAATAAGTATTATTTTCTTTTTACAAGCAACTTTCGCGTTTCGTTACAAAATGATATATATTCATAGGGTCAATTGAGATTATAATATAGCCTACTCGTTGAAATAACTGGTTTATGTCAGTCCAAAAGTGTTGTATGACGGTGCAAACCCGAAGCATCTACTTGTTACAGTCTATAGTCATATGGCAAAATTCACATATGTTTGATGGTTTGCGTGTGAATTAAAACAAAAACGAATTATTTGGTTTTATTCTCATTAGATATTTGTATTCAAATGCTCTAATTTGTGTACTGATTGTACTGATTTTACTATTGTATGGTAGTGAAAATATATATTGCCATTCAATGATTTGATTGTCTAATTCGATCTCTCATTTCTGTGCATGTTTTAGTAATGGTATTTTAGTCATTGATTCAACTCGTTTGTTGTATAACTTCTATTTATATTTGTAAACGATACTGTTTTATTTATCAAGTATGTTGGCACCTCGTTGTTTAACCATTATGTTCTCATTTTTACTGTCCCTTCAGTTTTAATATTGCCTACCAATGCATAAGAAGTCGCCAGCATTTATTTCATATGTATCCTTAAAATCACTGAAACAGTAAAAATCGTTTACTCTAAATCATATATGTGACGCACCAAGCAAAAAACCTCCTTTATGGGTCATAAATGCGAACTTGAGTTTTTAACATATTTAGAAAATATGATCTCTCTCGAACAATGTGATATATAAACCAATCTTGTATTCAACTGATAAACCATCTGTCTAGACCAACACAAATGGGAATGTCTGGATTATACTTCACATAAACGTTTTATATAAGAGAACGAAACAGTCAGATGAAGGCAGTTGCCGACCGACTGATGGTCGGCTCGAAAAGATAATTTACGACAGATAATATTATTGTGTATGAATACTAGTCATGAATCAAGTGACCATTACTGAAGTTAGATTCTAAGATGTATTTACTTGTATTCTCGCCAGTAAGAAAACTTTAATTCTCGTCAATCAGACTGGGAGCAGGGAATCCGCATTCTAATCGGTAAAGCTGCAATAATTACATCGCTCAACACTGCTGACACACTGGACTGAGTAATGGTCCCATCCATATTTCGAGCACAAATTGCCACTAAGTGTTCGGTGTAAAGATTGAAGCCCTAACGTATGTATTCATTATAATAAAAACAAAACAGATATTTGCCCGGTCTAGTGCATCAATTAAATTCAGTAAGTAGCATAAACATTATAGTAAGTAATACGCTAAATATGCTCGCCGGGAACTAATTAAACTATAAATGTAGTTCGTTAATCAGGACCGGAAGAACTATTTGGATGGTCAATGAATATTCCTTTGAAAGTTTCCGATTTGAAACGTTTAGCAAAAATAAGCCGACTATTTTTAATTGTTTTATATAACTAAAAATGTTAACCGGGACACACGAACTCAACGTTTCTGCGTTTGCCTAGATTTAAATGAAACCGACTTGAATGTTGCCATGCAAATTCGCTGTATATTTCATTCACTGGCGTCTTCCTTGCATCCAGCACAGGAAAATAATACAAATAGTCTTGCTATTTTATCAAAGAATAAAACATAATATGTTTATTATATATTATGTATATTTGTTTGCCAATGAAACACAATGGAAAGTAAATTGTCAATATTTTACCATATTGATCAGTGCCAGAATTACTTTTCACATTGTAAAATAGTTCCTTCTAAATCATTAGTAAAGTGTTTACTTCTTTGATAGTTTGTATATTTTAGGCGCATCTTAATTGTGAGTGCTTTAAATATATTATAAAAAATGTTATTTGAAATGTATGTGGATATAATTGCCACTCGTTCCGACTAAAGTCGCACAATATGCCATGCTACGTGGCTCGTGCATATATCCACATATATGTCACAGGGTGAGAAAAAATGTGCTCCGGCCGGGGCTCGAACCCGGGACCTCTGGTTTACCGTACCATCGCTCTAACCGACTGAGCTAGCCGGGCACGAATACACACTTCTTCCCCTCAGTGAGTTACGTACCGCGACATACTTCCCCGCCAAATTGGAATTCGTCCCCGAATTCTATATTTAATTCGTCTCTGAATTCCATATATTTGGTACATTTTGGGTAGTATATATCAGTCACGGTCCCTCGTTGGGCGCCACATGTCACAGAGCGAGAAAATATGCACCCGACCCAGGACTCGAAACCGGCACCTCTGGTTTACCGTACCATCACTCTAACCGACTGAGCTAGCCGGGCACGAATACACATTTCCTTCCCACAGTGA
The DNA here is from genome assembly GCA_029237695.1 of Conchocele bisecta. Taxonomy (NCBI): domain Eukaryota; kingdom Metazoa; phylum Mollusca; class Bivalvia; order Lucinida; family Thyasiridae; genus Conchocele; species Conchocele bisecta. The sequence goes on along the minus strand of CM055279.1, from coordinate 68,239,626 downwards.
GTTACGTACCGTGACATACTTCCCCGCCAAATTGGAATTCGTCCCCGAATTCTATATTTATTTCGCCTCTGAATTCCATATATTTGGTACATTTTGGGTAGTATATATATCAGTCAAGGTCCCTCGTTGGGCGCCAATGTAACAGGAAGAGAAAATATGCACCCGACCCAGGACTCGAACCCGGCACCTCCCGCTTACAAGGCGGTCGCTCTACCGACTGATCTAACCGGGCACAGATACATATTCTCTCTCCTGAGTTACTAGATCCGTACCGTGACATATAGAAAACAAATATTAACCTATAGGTACTATATATATAAACGAACCTCGTCCTTGTGATAATCATTGTAAATGTATGAGGCTTTAGATTGAGTTGATATTTTAACTCCATGTATTATTTTACAGAATTGTAAATGGGTACGCTCGATCTGATTCGCTTGAGCAAATCCCCAAACCTCGCTTCCATAATTTAAGATCGCTAATATAAGTTTATCGAATAGCTGTAGCACATGTTTTGGTGTCAATTCATTAAAACTGTGCAGGCATTTATTTAAATTAAATACAGCCTTCCGTGCTTGACCTGATAATGAGCTCTGTGCCTGTGAAAAAGAACCCCCATATGAGAAAACTATTCCAAGGTATGAAAATTGTGAAATAATTTCAATTTCTTTGTTTTGATATGAAAAATGTAATTGTCTCGACAACACCCCACCCTTCCGGAAAACCATTATTTTGTTTTCTCTGTATTTACTGTTGACTTCAATTTTTGACAGTACTCGTCCAATACATTTGCTTTAAACCTTCAGCGGACTCGGCAAATATAATGATATCATGACATATAGGAGTAATAATAGTTTAATCATACCAGTATCAATACCTTCATCCTCCAAGTCGTTTACATACATATGGCATTGCCATGTATTTAATTTATTTTCCAATGATTAATTTAAATTATTGGCAGATGTGAAGACATTGTAGGATCCTTAATGAGGGAGAAAGTCATGCATATTGGCAATAAGAATATCTATGGCATCATCATACCATACTACATACATACTACCTTGGCCTATGATCATCATGCTCCCAATCACATTAACTAGACAGCCCAATAATAAAGAAGTCGTAAGAAGTCGCCAGCATTTATTTCATATGTATCCTTAAAATCACTGAAACAGTAAAAATCGTTTACTCTAAAATCATACATGTGACGCACCAAGCAAAACCTCCTTTATGGGTCATAAATGCGAACTTGAGTTGTTAACATATTTAGAAAATATGGTCTCTCTCGAACAATATGATATACAAACCAATCTTGTATTCAACTGATATATTCTGTCGTTATCAGCGGGGGGAGATGGCTTTCTGGTTCCCATGTAGAGTCGCTGACGTGGTACCCTTCCCACTTCACCAAGTACTCGTGCGCCTGAAAGGACAGGAGAGCATATGATATTTAAACTTGTTTTCATATGTTTTTAATACAACAGCTATTCACAGCTATCATCATTATGAACCAGAGGTACACTAAGAACAATTTAATTAATTCACGCAATATATATCTGTTGCAACCGGTGTAAACAATGATCAGACTGCGCTGAAAAACAGGCTTAACTGGGTGGCTAACTTTTCTAACTTAGTATTTCTGAACGGTTTCTATCCTGGCTGTACAAACATAGTTAAACTATGTTTAGTTTGCAGAAAATAATTATACCCTGGTTGTACAAATAAAGTTCAAGGAAGTTTAGTTTGCAGTAAATAATCGTTAAATCGAGTAAATAATTTGAAACCAGTATATACCCAGATCAAGCTGCGCATCCGCACATTCTGAACGGGGTCTACGCTGGTTTTACAAATATAATTCAATGAGGTTTAGTTCAGTTTGCAGTAAATAATTTGTGTATGTAAAAAGGGAATTACGTTAATTATACAATGGAACCTCTTTAAAGCGGACACCAAGAAAACACATGTGATCTCATTTTTATTAAGTTTCTTGGTCATTTATCTCAGGTGATAATGTATGTTCATGATCGCATAGCACATAACTATGACTCAGCATGATCAAATATTACATGATTTCAGTGAAACCTCTCTAAGCCGGACACATTGGGGACCTCCCAGGGTGTCCGGTTTAAAGATGTTTCACTGTATATTTATCTGCGGGCAATTTCATAATATGTGGCGGTGACTGGAACAAATGTAGTTCCAGATCAGCGTATAAAGATGAAATTATATTAAGTATTGCAAGTTGCAATTGTGTCAAATGAGACAAAGTCTATGCTGAAATTACAAATCAGTAGAATATGTTTGCCGTACTGCAAATTTAAGAGAAACACAATTTTATATTTGTTATCAAAATAGCTATCAACTGATAGACAATAGACACTTTATACCAACAATAAAACTGTGCGTATTTTGTATAATACATGTATATACTGGAGAAACGGGACTTCTAACAAGCGTTATTAGACTACAGGATCGTGCTATTTGATCAGGATCTACAATGGTCACAAATACCATAAGCCCCATTTTCCCAGTAAGACGACACATAAGTATACCAAGCAAGTCAATTTGACTTCCAAAAGTTGTAAGTTCCCTTTTATTTACCAGTGTCCAACATAGCCAGTCAAAACAACAAGTAGCGCATGCACATGAAAACCAACATGGTTGACTTCCTCACCCATCAGTTAACTAATACTGGTCGGTGTTTGAAATGTTTCAATTTCATCAACATATAATATATATGGATAAATGACTAACAAAATCGATGGTATCCCAAGGATTTTAATCTTAACGTTGAAATAAAACATTATTAGGTAAACATATTTTATGTGGGATTTGCAAACAGGGCACGTTTTCTCGTGCACCTGTCCCCATTTGGAGTAGCGTAATATTGATTGTTTTAGCTGACAATATACAAGGCTGTACACAGGCCAACAATTGGACGCTGATTTACCTCAAGATAAACTGGATTAGATGTTGTCGTCTGCTGGAAATGTTTTATTTTCAATATTTCTCGACAAAAATCTGGTTTTGACATCACATGAGAATCGTCTCCAGTGGAGACGATTCTCATGTGACTGGAGACGATTCTCATGTGCTGTCAAAACCAGGTTTTTGTCGAGAAATAAAGCAAAAATGAAAATGAAAATAAAACATTTCCAGCAGACGACAACATTTAATTCAGCGTAGTAAGGGTTAAGTTTTCTGGATTGCGCATGAATATCAGTAAAAACTCATCCAGTTTATCTTGAGGTTTATCTTGAGGTATAACATTTAAAATATAAACATATTATTTAAAGGAGTACCGATATGATATATTTAAATCCCGTTAATATTGCCCTGAATTTAACGTAATAAAACAATATAGCATAGTTGACCAATATTTATAACGTAGACAAAAAAAGTAAATTATAATTACCATGTTACCGATAATTATTTATAGTTGTATACTGAACACAGAATAACAATTGAAAATTATATAAATTACTTCTAGCTGCAATATTGACAATTACATAATTGCGAAAAATATTTTATTATGCTCCATAAAGGTACACAATCAACAAAAATGTATGCTGTTTTGTAATCACTGTAATGTACATGGTCTGATCAGGGTTTGCACTATTCGCTGTGAAGTCTTGCACAATATTTACAATGAGTAAGAAACGCAATCAATTGGCATATATTCATAGCAAAAAAAGGAAGAAATAACAATATTATACTTGCATTCCTGTGCTTTTCTTTTCGTCTGTAAATTAGTCGTTCAACGTTGTAGGTGTCCTCAGGAATTACTGGCTTGCTTAAAGTGGACGTCTTCTTTTGCTGAGGCAAAACATAATCTCCTTCATTTAGCATTGTGTAGCTAACATTAGAACGTGGTCTGAGAGATGAAGCCATGCCTGCTACCATAGATCGTATGTCTGTATGAAGATACAGACGTGTAAAGAATTGTCTCTTAATTGAGTAGTTTTGTCGGCATCTACAAAAACACAAATCGCAGTTTGCACGACAGTTACTAATTAACTGCTTTTAATTGGCAACCATGACGTTAGTTTCGGATTAACGGTGTAATTTTTTAGATAATCAGCAGTGTTTAAAATGAGCGATTAATATTTCGGTGACAAACACACTCGTCTCCAATTATTAGCTTCAAAGTACGTGAAAATCAAAGTCTATTTTGGTTACTTTGTTCACAAATACTTTTACCGACAACACGGTCATGCCTCGGGTAACATACAATCGTCCCACCGCCGCTAAGCACCGTAAGCAGGTGCCCGTTTCAACGAATATCACGGAAATTGCAGAAGATTTCCGTGATACGCTAATTGGAAAATTAAAACAGATGGTGTCATTTTTATTATCTAAAAAGGACCAAAATATTATTAACTTAGAAACATATTTTTTATATCAATAGATAGAAAAATGAATGAGCTAATTGAAAATATGTGTGCATTTTTTGTCACTATTCTTATAAAAATATATTTTGCAATTTTCCAAACGAAAATCGAGAAGAAAAATCACAATTTGCTATATAAATCATATAAAAACTACCGACTATTTTTAAAGCTAAAAAGGACCAAAATATTTTTATTTTAAAAACACGATCGAAACATCATCATAAAGTACAATAATTGAAGTTTAAAATGTGACTTGTGCATTTTTAATCGGTTGTGTAGTTTAAAAATTACGTAAGAAATGGTAATGGTCTCCTATATAATTACATATAAAACTCGCCGCTACTAATGCAGACTTTTTACAGGTAAGGTGGCCGCGAAAGTTGGATATGCAAGGTAGATTTTCATAAATATTGTTTTTATTTTATATTGTTATACTATTATTGCAAGATCCATATTTATTGATAATTGGATATGTTACAATTCAGCAACATCACGTCTGTAAACACGGAAGTCAAAAGCTAGTGCTGTTTGCATTCATAAATGCACCCTACGTTACGCCAATTCGACACAATTAATACAGTGAAACCCCTCTAAACCGGACAACCATCAAAATATAGATGTTTACCATAGATGTGTTTCGCTGTTATGTATCTCTGATTAAAATGACGTTTCATGATTGCAAAATACAAGAATGTGTCATGCAGTGCTCACATGTCTGATTTCACACTGATTTACAGTGGAACATCTCCAAACCTGACACCCTGGGGACTTCCGTCGAAAGTATCATGCAATGTGTGCATTTATGCAGTACTTTCGGTACTTTGATAATCTGCTCCATTCAGACAGCTGATTTATACATAATCATACATATTCCGGGCCGCAGTACGTCAAATTTCAATGCGACCGTTGTAAACTGGTCTGGTGACGTAATGGCGCGTTCTAGTAACGTCACGTGACACATGCATTAAGAAGGTGTTTACTTGGCCCCGGAATGAAAACTGTCTGCTGCCATGGCCAAACAGCACGTGTTGTACGTTTGAATACGGCTGTGAGCTGTGTTAAACAACGGCAGACATGTACATGTAACAATATTATATTGCAGCCAACCTAAAATATACCTACATGTACTTACAAATGTACCCTGAAAATTCATCAATATACCACGACGCAAAGGTGGGTCGCGCATGAATGACAATTCTTGCCTCAGTAATATTGGAGATATCTCCATTTGATGTTTGCACACTGATTATATGTCCGGAGCATAACTCGAATATCCTTTAGAATGTTGTCATGGAAACTGTAAACATACATCGACCACGATCCAATTATAGTATATTGCGCGCAAGAATTACAAATCAACAGGTTCTGATCAGTGTTTTCTTTTAAATTCTACAAATATGCTGGTATTAAAAGCCACTCCTCCCCCAAAAGAAAAATACACACAAAAACAGTGTTCCCCAAGTGAAACTGGGTAGTAATGGAAACTTTGTCTGTGACTTCTAAACTCCTGCACTATTTGTATTACACCGGACTACTTTCGCACCCTTTCGTATACTTTAACCTAAAGATTCCCCGTGCTATAATGTAACTGGAGGTATTGGGAAGTTTGGCGTAATTCAAGACGAATGATAAGCCATTTGTGGCAGTTGTAATCATCAATGTTGGCCGTCACTTGCTATATGGGCCTTATTATACAATGAAACCTCTCTAAACTGGACATCAAGAAAACACCTGTGATCTTATGTTGATGGTCTTCTTGATCATTTAGTTGAGGTGATAATGTATTTTCGTGATTGCATCTGTGGCTCAGACTGATCAAATGCCTGATATACAGTGAAACCTCTATAAGCCGGACACCCTGGGGAGCTCTCAGTGTGTCCGGTTTAGAGAGGTTTTACTGTAATTGATGCAGTGTAGTCCCGGATCAGCCTGCGCTTCCGTTCAATCAATGAAACACGTACCATCGTTGTACAGTGGAACATGGAACCTCCCAGGGCGTCCGGTTTAGAGAGGTTTCACTGTAAATCAGGCATTTGATCATTCTGAGACATAGTTGTGTACTATGCGATCATGAATAGACATTCTCACCCAAGATAAAATAAGATCACAAAGTAGTTCTGAGTACATATTAACTGTAATTACATTTCATTACACTGCATTGAATAAGAGTTATGATGGAGTAGTTTTTCAAAATATGCGTTTGAAGCGTTCTTTGTTGACTTTCTTCTTCGTGGAGAGGGACCTAAATTGTTTGCTACTACACACTCTCAATACTAGTATGAACGTCAACACCCTGCACGTTTGTTCTCTATTTTAGTGCGCGAAGTGTAAATGCTATTTCTCACACTTTTACTGTGTAGCGCGCTGTAGCGATATAGTGCAACTCGATGCCTATAAAGCGGAAAAGGTGCAGCTATATCACAGATGTGTCCTTGGTGTCCGGTTTATAGCGGTTCCACTGTACGAGGAGAGATGTGTAGTAGATCAGACGCTGAACCGACTCATTTACATAAGCCCCCATTTCTCCAGTCACAGCCACAACGGCAGCGGACTGACAAAAACGACCGCCATGTATAATAGACCAATGCAAGGTTTAGTTGAGATCTTTTTGAACATTGTAAAACCGCCATTATATTGTGGCTAGTCTAGCTCCTGATGTGCGCCTACATGAAACGAGTCTATGACATGTGTTGCCAGTCCAGCTCCTGATGTACGACTACATAAAACGAGTTTATCACATGTGTGGACAGTCTAGCTCCGGATATGTGGTTACATAAAATGAGTTTATGACAATTGTGGCCAGTCTAGCTCCAAATGTATGCCTACATAAAATAAGCTTATGACATGAGTGGACAGTCTATCTCCGGATATGTGGCTACATACAATGAGTTTATGACAATTGTGGCCAGTCTAGCTCCTAATGTGTGCCTACATAAAGCGAGTCTATGACATGTGTGGCCGGTCTAGCACATAATGTGCGCCTACATAAAAGGAGTTTATCGCATGTGTGGCCAATCTAGCTCCGGATATGTGGTTACATAAATTGAGCTTAAGACATTTGTGGCCAGTCTAGTTCCTGATGTGCGCCTACATGATACGAGTATATGCCATTTGTGGCCAATCTAGCTCCGGATATGTGGCTACATAAAGTGAGTTTAAGACATGTGTGCTAGTTTATGACATTTGAGGCCAGTCTATCCCCCTGCGTTGTGGCTACATACAGCGAGCTGATGACAGTTGTGACCAGACTAGAGCCTGATATGTGCATTGATAAATAGAGAATCTCAAACGCGTTTCTCTTTGATATGAGAGTTATGAAACGAGTCACGCACAATTTATGCACCAAACATCGAAACGAGTCGCGCATAATTTATGCACCGAGTTTTTTGGATCTAGGTTAAATTTCTAAAAGGTACATACCCACTCAGTAGGCACACAATGTTGTTTATAGGAATTAAATAAGTGTATAATTGTGTCACTATCCACCAGTTCTAAAAATTACGAGTGCCCGCTATACAGATCATTTAGTAATGTTTATTTTACTTATCGTGACTCGCGGTGGTATCAAGCTGCATTGTATTTTCATATGCAAATGAGGCGAGATATTTTTTAATTATTTATACTAATTAAATGTGTCTCCTGAAACAATAATACGTTCGACAGATTACAAAGTATGATCAGTGCACATTAAACACTTAATACAGACAATAAATAGCAATGTTCGTTAACGGTTTAAGGAAATGTGGTTATCGCCCCTGATATCAGTGTGGAAATTTACGCCGTATATAAAATGTATAATCAATATGTGGGGTAATGGTGAATGGATGTTTATTTTGCCAGAAAATGTATCAGATGATGTCTCTGATATAATTAACATTTTATGCCTACTGAGTGGGCATGTACCTTTAAGGACACTATATCTCTGAAACCGCTTCACCAATTCACTTCACATACTGTGTATTTATCACCCACATTTTCATTATAGGCCCAACGCGTGCGGCCCCTGTTTCCAATGCCAAGGTGAAATTACTTTGAAATTTCCCTTAAAGTTTTTGTTGCGCCCTCTTGCAGGCAGCGCGATATAGTCGACAAATTGGCGTTCGTCCGTACTCAGGATAAAGATTTTGGTTAAAGTGTTTTTCGGTTAAAGCTTTTCGGTATACTATCAAAGTATCGGCGGGTGCGGCATGTTCTTACGTCAACGGGCTAAAGCTTTTTAGCAATAACAGTTTTGTTTGTACTATCAAATGCCTGGGTTGGCGCGACATGCAGGCCACGGCCTGTTGGCATGCGATTTGATCAGTCGGCCATCGCACCATGACTAGTACAACATCTTATCAGTCGGCCCGAACATCATGCCCAGTACAGCACATGATCACCGGCTATCGCACCATGTCCATTACATCACCTTATCACCGGCTATTTCACCATGTCCAGTATAGCACTTGATCAGTCGGCCATCGCAACATGACTAGTATAGCACTTGATCAGTCGGCCATCGCACCATGACTAGCATAGCACTTAATCAGTCGGCCATCCCACCATGCCCAGTATAGCACTTAATCAGTTGGCCATCGCACCATGTCCAGTATAGCACTTGATCAGTTGGCCGTCTTACCATGTCATGTATGGCACTTGATCAGTCGGCCATGACTAGTTTAGCACTTGATCAGTCAGCCATCGCACCATTACTAGTATAACATTTGATCAGTCGGCCATCGCACCATGACTAGAATAGCACTTGATCAGTCGGTCATCACCCCAGGTCTAGTTCAGCACTTGATCAGTCGGCCATCGCACCATGCCCAATGCCCAGTATAGCACTTGATCAGTTGGCCATCGCACCATAACCAGCATAGCACTTGATCAGTCGGCCATTACACCGTGACCAGTATAGCAATTGATCAGTCGGCCATCGCACCATGCCCAGTATAGCACTTGATTAGTTGGCCATCTCACCATTATCAGTATAGCAGTCGGCCATGCCGAGTATTGCACAGTATTGCATAGTATAGTAATTGATAATTCAACCATCGCATCACGACTAGTTTAGCACTTGCTCAGTCGGCCATCGCACCAGGACTAGTTTAGCAATTAATCAGTCGGCCATCGCACCAGGACTAGTATAGCATTTTATCAGTCGGCCATCGCACCAGGACTGGTTTACCCCTTTATAAGTTATCAATCGACCATCTCACCAGAACTAGGTTTAGAACTTGATCAGTCGGCCATCGCACCAGGACTAGTATAGCACTTGATCAGTAGGCCACCGAACCATGACTAAAATATCACCTGATCAGTCGGCCACCGAACCATGACTAGAAGTCTGCCTGTATCTTAAGGCATGCAAGTCGCCCTGCGTTACAGACAGAAGTGTGGGTCGTGGCGTTGAGCTTAGTCATAGACAAAAACTGGTGGTGGTGGTGATACACCTTGTTCCCACTATAGGATATAGACCGGAACTTTTAGGACGCCAAATGTAGATGGCCGGTGTGTGTGGGGGAACATTGTTCTGTGTCCCTGGCGTTGGTGCGGAGTACAATGATGAATTGCTGATGAATTACTTTATTGAACACAAATGTATACAAGATAACCAATGCAAACATGCTGTTATCTTAAACACACATTCGTACAGTCGTTGATCGTATGCAATATGTGTTTTGTCATCACATAAACACTACTGTCAATACTATAAAACTTAATATGCTTTAGAAGGGGACCACTGCAGCGTTTCAGTACAGCGAAGATTTATTGAAGGTTCCCAAATAACACATACGAAAACGATTGGAAAGCGCAGTGAATACGATTTTTTCTACAAGGATGTACACAGAAACAATTATCGTGTTTTGTCCCGCCTGCTTAGCAGAAGCGGAACATAGGCATAACTTTTTCGTCGGCGTCGGCGTCGGCGTCGGCACGCCGACGTCGGCGTCGGCGTCGGCGTCGGCGCATGCGGCGGCGGCGTAAACAGTTCACTTTAAGTGTGTGCGTTTAGCTCAGTTTCCAGAAAACTGTAAGTCCTACGACCTCCATACTTGGCATACATCAACACTGTTGTGTATCCATCTCACACAGAGGGAGCCCATGTGACATTGGCCTAGTTTTCATGGTTCATTGACCTACTTTTCAGATGCATTCAACGTTATGATTTTGCGCTTAGCTCTATTTCCAAAACATAACACTCAGGTTAATTCGTTGTAACTTCTGTTTCCCTCAATGAAATGCTTCAATATGCCGTACATGCATTTGAAACAACATCCCGCATCATACCACAGAAAGACATGTTGCCTGCTATACCCAAAGGTCAAGGTCACGGGCTAAGAACGTTTCGGGTTTGGAAACTTAACGTTCGGTTTAATTTATTACAACTTCTGTTTCCCTTGATGGAATACTTTAATACTATAGCAACATCAGGCATGATTCTACAGAACGCCCATGGTGCCGCTAACCCTAATGTCAAGGTCACGTCAGTTTTGACAACTTAACGCTTGGGTTAATTTATTGTAACTTCTGTTTCTCTTGATGGAATTTTTTAATATTTAATACATGCATTTGTAAGAACATTCCGCATCATCTGCATAACACGTTCATGGTGTCTGGTAACCTCAAGGTCAAGGACTCGGACTTCAAAAATGTCTGGTATAGAAATTTAGCATCGGTGCCAGGAAATACATGTCGTTGGCGGCATTCTTGTTTGTGTTTAGCTGTTTTTGTTGGAAAATAAATGTTTTGGTTTCAGTTTATTATCCCCTAGCGTAGCGAAAAGGGGATATAGGGATGCCAAATTTGTCTGTAGCGTATGGTGTCTGCTAACCCCAAGGGCAAGGTCGAAAACTTTACTCTTCATTATAACTTCTTTTTCCCTCAATGGAATGATTTAATATTTCATAGGTGTATTTTAGCAACATCTCATATCATTCTACAGAAAGCCCATGGTGCTCAACAACCCCAAGGTTATTAGAAGCTCCTTATGTACTATCAAACTGCGACAGGCGGGACATCTTGCTCCGCGGAGTTCTTGTTTGCAAATAAAAAACGATATTCCCGTTGAAATACCCAAACTTCAACTATTTAAACACCTCTTGTTTTGTGTAATGCATCATTTTGACAATTAGATATTTTCAAATAGAAAATTACGTTTTCGTTGGTTTAAACGAGTTACGGTTAAATCGTTAGACAGTCGTTAGTTTGTGGAAATAACGACAATTAAACAACAATGGACAATTGCAATGCCTGGCTGAGAACATTGCAATCTTAAACTGACAATATCGTCATAGATACATGTATTCCATAAAATTTACTTTCACAGTTTAATAATAAAGTTTAATAAATTCATAATATACTAGTGTAATAAATATTTATGCAAATGAGCCCGCGAGGTTTGCCGAGCACATCCCGTTTCCGTGCCGCGCCAGATAGTTTTCCCATTCACGGCACTAACTTACCATTCTATTTATCCCGTCAACACATACACATAGCTTTAAAATGCAATATCAATAACCCCAGCCACCGCACATATTAATACGCAGTGATTAGGTAGTATTGACAGGAAATAAAAACAAAGTTCACATACGCACTGAGTTAACGGGATAAATGGTAGATCGAGATCAACAAGTGTAGATCGAGATCAGCGTAGTCTGAGATTTAGGAAACGCAAATTAATTATTACAGTTTCCGAGCCGAACCTGGTAAACCTGATAGCAATATACACTAACCCTGTATTATATGTATCGGGTAACTTTGGCCGATGGACACATTTACAATAATCATGTATACAAACTGCACAATGTATCGCACCAACGTATATAGGTACATGTACTTGTCATATGTACACGCTTGCGAAAGGCATAGTATGACTTGAATAGCCAACCCAATCTTCATCTCCATACTCTTGGAGGCAGAGCACAGTTGGGTTTGGATCTATATAATTTCGACACATTAACATCAATCAGCTTATGCCCAGGCCGGACTACGTGCTTGCGAAGGCCGACCTGGGACTAGACCGGTCGCATTGGTCACAATACACATTTTGTCAGCATCCTGTCAAGCTTCAACTTGAAATATTAAAAAACAGTATGCTAATCGCACATAATAAAACTATTACAAGGTATCCTGCAATATAACATGCGCCATCGTGGTGTAAAAAATGAATGCCTATAAACATGACAGCGCCGTATGAATAGTTAAACAGGTTTAATTATGTCTGATAGACAAGTGGCCATATATTATTTGTGGCTGTGACTGGAGACATGGATCCTATAGCAGGATGTGTGAGAAGTTTAGCTTCTGATCAAATACATATAGCATGCACATGTGACCTGATAGCGAGTTACGTGCATTACTTGTTGGAATCTCCACATGTGTTCATTGATATAATAGAGAACAGTGCAGATCTAGATATAAACTAGTCGCAAAACACATATGCCCGATTTCTCCAGTCACAGCCACAGGAAGGACGGTGTTACTGGTATGCTAATTTATTCCGCGTATTCTTGGCTAACTATGAATTTTGGCTGTTTTATTTAGTATAAGTGTAACCAACTGAACCACTGCTGGCTGGTTAACAAGACTTTGGGGAAGACGCGTCGGTTTTCATAATTTATTCATTTAAGGCTCGAAGACACAGGCACACAGAGGCACACCGAGACACACAGGGACAGCTGAAATCATACATATTCGTGTTTTACTATAATTCTAAGCAACACATGTTAAGCAGCACATTGTTACAGTATTGAGCTGTAACTTAAGTCATCGAGGGGACGAAGCCCATAGTTAATATGTTCTGGATAACTAAACATTGCATGCGCGTTACTTCACTCGGAGTGAAAGTGTTAACAACATATTTTATCAGTTATTTTACAGTAAAACTACAAATCAAGCGACCACAATAGAGAATATTCCAAATTGCAATACTATGACAATGGCTACATAACATGCCAGATATAGCAGACAATATTTGGTTTATGAAATATTCCTCTTAAGTACAACTCATAAAACATTGTTAGCACTAATATTCATCGCTATACAACAAAGGCCATTCATGCCAAAATATGAACAATTCATATTTCGATATTGTTGATTTCAAACACTTTGTGTACACTAAACTTTCAAACAGGTGACACATACATCATGTACATGTAATTGCTTAACAGAGTAACAGTACATTCCCGTACATAGTCCTCAATTATGTGCACAGGTTTTCTATGTACAGTTGGTTCTTCAAACACAGCGTTAACCCGTTCAAACGTTTACGGATATGCGACGTTTAACGGTTGGTGCACGTGTAAACACGGAACGATTTCACAAACCCAACTGTATGACATGGATGTTCTAATACATAATACCCATATATTGACTCACCCCTAAGTAAGAGCTTTAACAAGGCAAGGCCTGCATGTGATCCAGGGTCAACGCCGTCAACCACTCGTCCACTGTAACAATACAATTTACAACATCTTACTATGTAGGCCTATACCACTTTTTATCATGTCTATAGCAGGAACTTGTATACATGGGACTAGCAACTTATCTGTTAAGCACACGCAAGTGTTTAGTGAGTCTAGAATTTTGAGAGAAGGACCCGTCACATGCTTCACATGCAAATAATAGAGGTCCTAAATTAATGATACAAATATGGAGTAAAGTTATGTCGGTGCATAATATTAATTTGAATGGGAGCTTCCAGTCTCTGTATTACAAATCTCTGTCTATAGTGAGTGAGTGGAGAGATGAAATAATTGATTAAATATGGTTTCACATCCGTTCAACAGGAAAATGGAAATAATTTCACCATTCTACTGCAACAAAATTATAATAATTACCTCCAGTAATAAATGGAAATGAATTAAAATGGTCTTGACAAATGACTTATCTAAAGAACGACAGTAAAATGTCCATACTTTACATCCTACTATGTGGGAGCCGAACTTACGCATTTCACGAATGTGTTGTCAAAATTATGAAATTAATCTCAATGCATCTGCCAGCTGTACATGCACTCCAGTATAGCATTTTGGGTCATAATTCCATTTAAGCAATTCACAGCGAGTTGCAAATTAATTTCTCCACCCACCAGAATTCCCATGTTAACGCACGCGTTCTAATTTTGCGACCAAATATTACAATATTGCGTTATGTTTCAGCAATAATACTTAGATATTCGTTTTAAACAAACATTATATGTGCAAAATATGGAAAGAAGTATTTTAATACCTACGCAAAACGGATATAAATGGGACTGAATTGTTTTAGAGAATCTTGGTAGCGTCTATTGTTGTTGTTGTTGTTATCAAAAAGGAAAGATGTCAGCCGCTAACTTTTTGTCGCAACCAAAAATGTAGACGCAATTTAACCACACTACATGCTTCCCTGCTTTAAGGTTTATGCCCTCATACATCTAACTACAATTAACAATAAATATATATATACAGGTAGTGGCAGATTGCATTTAAATACACATCACACAATGTAGTTAACATTTTGACAATAATAAAAACAATCAATTTTCAAAATATTTTAGATTTTCAAAAAAACAATTAAACATATGTTGCTACTATCAGCATTCAAATACATTCACACTTGAAACACGCTACCATGCTTTGAAAATGTTAGCGCTACATGACAATGTGTTACTACTCTATGGAATGCCTGCCAAAATTATTTCTCATAGACTATTGAATTGATCCATATTACATAGATTGATGGATGCCCAGTATTCAGTTCAATGGAATCAAAGGTAGATTTTAATAGAGATTTCAGATTCAACCGGGACGTCAAATACCAGTGGAACTGATGGGAGCCATATTATCACTCGTGGACCACAAGACAATACGCGATCATGAAGGATGAAAATGAATCACTCTGGCAAATAGTTAAACAGCCCAAAAACATGGGGAATGCATAACCCGTTACACTCATTTGACCTTACTCCCAACACCCAGTGGTTAACAACCACGAAAGGTGGGGACTGAACATATCCATGTCAACGTATTGCACCACTTGACAGTCACCGGATTGAATCACGTGTCGCAAACACACGGCGTAAATGCAATGTCCATTATAATCACATACACATCGTGCAGAAACGATGATGACCACGAGTACAACCAATTGTAGTTTCACATATCTTTGTTTAAATTACGGAACAAAAAGGCACATGTATTGGTATAATGAAAGAAACATCACATTTTTTATAAGGTGAGAAAATAGGGCGACAATGAGCATATGTTGCATGGCGGTCTGGCGGAGTCAATCTCCACCTACGTTGCAACGCAACCTATACCCAATGTCTAGTATCTGTACAGTGGTGTAAATTGCTACTCTGGTTTATTTAGTCCACTCCAGCCATTTAACAGCGTTTGTCCCAATGTTTCACCCAGCATCGCAACTGCTTTTCAGAAGTCCTGAAAATTCCTAGCAGAGTCGTTGAATGAACCTACTAACATCATGTTATGATTAGTTTCCTTGTAACCAGGATGTGGCAGTTTGAAAGGATTTGCATGTTTCCCTTTTGTTTTCCTTGATGAAACTCTTGAAGGCGGCTGCTTATCGCTACTGGGGAAATTCCACAATTCATCACCATCAGGCTTCCCTGCTTTGTCGGAACTGCCTCCTTCCTCAGTGTTATCTAGCTCCGGTTCCATTTCTCCAGACAGTTTTCCTGCTTCCACTGGCTCATCAAGGTTCCCTATCATGTCACGAGGACTCTCATTCTCACTATCCGCGTCCTCACTCCCTGACACAATATTTAATCTTATGTCTGTATCACCCTCACCCCCAACTTTTGGAAACCTGCTGTCCTCAGCATCCATAGGTGGAACCAAAAAGTTGTAGTGTACCCTGGTAGTATCGTTGCTGTCCAACGATTTACTTTGATCCAGAATTTCTCTGCGTGTGACAGTCTTAGTTGGACCAATACCATCTGCTAACTGGACGATATACACATTCTCTTGCAACTTGTCCACCACATGATATGGCGTTGAGTCCCAGAAATCTTGGGTTTTGTTACGACCAAGTAGATGATTCCTCAGCAAGACTTTAGTACCCTTCTCAATGAACTCGTCTTTAGCTGAGGCATTACAACGTTGAACGCGCTGTTGACTAGCCAAGTTCAGCTTGGCAAGGTGATGCACATCTCTCAATTCCTGTCCGTGTGATGCAATTCACGCGTCAGGGGTTTCCGTGAGCTTGTCTGTATTTCCCAGAACTAAATATATGGGAAGCGATGGTTCGCGACCATACATTAGATAGCAGGGAGAATACCCTGTGCTAGCTTGAGGAGCAACATTGTAACAGTATACAAGCTCAGACAAATACTCTGGCCACTTCGTCTTCTTTTCCGGTGGAAGTGCCCTCAGCAAGTTGTGTATTGTTCGGTTAAAGCGCTCACATTGGGCATTCACTTCCGGGTGGTAAGGCGTGGTTCGAGATTTTGTTACACAATACATATCACAGACTTCCTTTACTAAAGCGCTTTCAAAGTTTCGACCCTGGTCACTGTGCAATCGAGTTTGAATGCCAAATTTATAGAACCATTCGCATACGAGCAACTTGGCAACTGTTGCGGCCTTCTGATTCCGTGTTGGAAATGTTACAGTGAACTTAGTAAAAACATCTGTAATTACCAATACATTTTCGCGACCATCGGATGCCTTTTCCAATATTGTAAAGTCCATGGCAACAACTTCCAATGGGGCGAAAGCAAGTAAACTCTTGATCTTAGGCTTAACCTTAGGGACCCTCTGTTTCGAGACAACACACCTCTCGCAATGCTTAATCCAATTTCGGACATCGCAGTCCAACCCCACCCAGTAACATCTTTGCTTCACCAATGACAGCGTCCGTTCTATTCCTTGATGCCCTGATGCATTGTGTAGAGATTCCAGAATTTGGTTTTTCATACTCTCTGGAGTTACAAAAAGTGAGCAACTGTCCCCATCAGGCGTGGTACTGTTACACCACAATACACCGTTCTTCAATTCCAACTTGTCCCACTTTTTGAGTAACTTTTTAGTGATAGACGTTTCTCTGGTTTGTTGCCGTTCTGTTGGCTTGTCCTTGGTCACGGCCACTCCCGTATCGCCCAAATTGAACTGGAGACCATGGGACCTAAGCCGACTGATCACGTACTCCAATCTACTTGTATGTTCACTGATAGATCGAGAATATACTAGGATATCATCAAAATAGATCAGCAAAATCTCAAAATTGGCTTCAGAGAGACAAGACTCCATCAACCGCTGGAATGTACTTGGACTATTACATAACCCCATAGGCATCCGTAGGTACTCGTACAACCCACCGCAGCCTACTCTGAATGCAGTTTTCTGCCTATCCTTGTGTGAAATTCCAACCTGGTGAAACCCCTGGGTCAGGTCCATGGACGAGAAATACTGAGACCCATGTAGTGCATCGAGCGCTTCCTCGATCCAAGGTAAAGGGTAAGCGTCTTTCACCGTCTTAGCATTCAGAAGCCTGTAATCTACACAGAGCCGAAGAGATTTATCCTTCTTACGCACGAGGACAACAGGGGCAGCATAAGGGCTAAAACTAGGTTGTATAACCTTTTGACGCAACATTTTGTTAATGAGATCCCTAACTTCAGGCATCAACTTTGGGGGAACCTTCCTATGAGGAACTTTAAAGGATGCCTCATTTACAGTGGGAATGTTATGGGACACCAGGTCAGTAACCCCCAACTTATCCGTTTCTAGAAAGAAATCTTTATATTTCATGAATAAAGAAGCCACATTCTGCTCATCGTCCGGTGAAAAGTCAGTCATGTCAACATCGACATTAAATGGTAGATCAGCCATTCGCTGACAGCCAACATCACCTCCAGTTTGAGCTTGCATTCTCTCCAGGCGTACATACATTTCAGAATTGTGATATTCCAGCTCGCAACGAGATGATGTAAAATCTTCCTCCACAATGTCAACGACATGAACAACGCCGAGCCTTGATTTCGGATCGAGCCAAATATCTTCTGGACCAACGTTAACCACCCGCACCGGAACCCTGCCTTTGACAACCTCTGCAAAAGCATCAACCACCACAATGTTTCGTGGGAGCGTCCGATTCACTCCGGCGATGGCCTGAATAGCAACTGAATACGGTCTACTATCGGGCCTCGATCTGGTTGTGGCTTGGACTACAATCATGGATGAAGTTGGTACCCTAACGTGCAAAGAACCCGCAACTTTTGCGAAACTGACCCCGTCGCTACTGCCACACGCAGGAGCTATTGACATCTAATATAGAGACAGTACCTGTGAAACCTTATCACTAGCAGTGAAAGAGTTTGCCTCTTTTCGCAAAGCACATAACAATTTAAACACATTACTGCCCAATAGCCCGGGGACTTGTTGCTTCCTCTGCAAGCCATGCCCCTCTGTGGGGTCCTTCACAACCAAAACACCAACATTTGAAAGAACAGTGTCTGAGATAGTAAGCTGTACTTCTGTGTAACCTAAATAAGGAACATGAAGATTATTTGCTGCAGTAACCTTAATCCACTTACTAACATCCAATAACTGACAAAGAAAGATTCTGTAATGGTGGACACCTGACTACCAGTGTCAATTAGACAATTTACCGGCATGCCCTGAATGTGAACTACAATCTCCGGACATTGAGCAACTCACCTATCTATGATGTTGTCCCTGTCAGTGTGTGAAGGGTTATTGTTAATGTTGTCCGCTGGCCGACCCTCGACAGCAGATGTCGTTAGTTTAAAGGCTGCGACTCGGTAATCTCCTGCTGATCCTTCACCGGACAATCCCTAACCAAATGGTAAAAACTACCACACCTAAAACAGGAGCCGGGAGAACCTCCCCTTGGCCAACCCCCTCGATATGGGAAAGATCCTCTACCTCTACCACCCCTGCCTCTATTACTTGGAACGTCCGCGGCTGATTGCTGCTGCGCCATTGCAGCTGACTGCCTCATCAGTAAATCCTGTTGGTTTTGTAGGAGCTTCAGAACATCTACATCAAGCTCCTTTTTGATTGTATTGACATCCACATCAGCAGTGTCAACCGTCACCTGATCCTGTTTCTTAACATCTTCGCACCACTTCGTGAAGACAGTTCTGAACTCGTGAAAAGGGATATCTGGGTGGTCCAGGGAGAAACGTCTCATCTCTCTCTTCAACTGTCCATCTACCACTCCGTCGATAAATCGTTCTCGGAGCATCAATTCTTTGTTTCCGACAGTTTCCTTCTGTTTCTTACACAACTTATCCATGAACTTCAAGAGTACTAGCGAATACTGCTGTAGAGTTTCATTATGTCGTTGTGAGCGCTGGTAGAACGCTTGTTGTATCTGCGCAACAGTATCAACATCCTGGAATAATGGTCTCAATGCATCAAATATTCTGGTTGGATGTCTCCTGTCAGATTCGGGAATGACGCGGAGTTCGTCACGGGCTTGGCCTTGAAAATGGTCAAGTAACAATTATATCTGTGCTTCCAACGGTGAAATATTTTTCAAGTGGTAAGTCGCATCGTCAATCCATTCGTCAATAGACAAATCACCGTCTTTCATTATGTGGCCTGAACATTTCTGTAGTTTCCGGTCCCTGCTCATATACACAGTTTTGGTATCTGTAAAGTTATGTTCCAATTTGTTCTTGGTAATGGAAAGTTCTTTCTCAGTGTTGTCAGAGTGTAGTTTCATTTGGTCCAATCGCTCTCTCATCTCCGCAAGTTCTTTCTCAAGCCTTTTGGCTTTTTTTTGTAGCGGAAGCCATGTTTACAGTTGATACAGATATAAAAACCAATGAAAATGTTACACAAAATATAATATGCCAAAGGAATTTAGTCAAAATGTGATACGATAAAAAATATGTGAAACTTCAATTATTGTCCTAAAACATAGATACGATATACGATAGACACTAGAGTAAGGCCCAAGCAATAAGCAACAATAGAGACCATTTTAGTTTACCCTCGGTTTGGTGAAAATCTGACCTGTGATTACTGATAGAAACTATTGAGGTGGCAACGTTCAATCAGACGTTTCAACCACATCTGCGAAACTACCACACCTAAAACAGGAGCCGGGAGAACCTCCCCTTGGCCAACCCCCTCGATATGGGAAAGATCCTCTACCTCTACCACCCCTGCCTCTATTACTTGGAACGTCCGCGGCTGATTGTTGCTGCGCCATTGCAGCTGACTGCCTCATCAGTAAATCCTGTTGGTTTTGTAGGAGCTTCAGAACATCTACATCAGGCTCCTTTTTGATAGTATTGACATCCACATCAGCAGTGTCAACCGTCACCTGATTCTGTTTCTTAACATCTTCGCACCACTTCGTGACGACAGTTCTGAACTCGTGAAAAGGGATATCTGGGTGGTCCAGGGAGAAACGTCTCATCTCTCTCTTCAACTGTCCATCTACCACTCCGTCGATAAATCGTTCTCGGAGCATCAATTCTTTGTTTCCGACAGTTTCCTTCTGTTTCTTACACAACTTATCCATGAACTTCAAGAGTACTAGCGAATACTGCTGTAGAGTTTCATTATGTCGTTGTGAGCGCTGGTAGAACGCTTGTTGTATCTGCCCAACAGTATCAACATCCTGGAATAATGGTCTCAATGCATCAAATATCCTGGTTGGATGTCTCCTGTCAGATTCGGGAATGACGCGGAGTTCGTCACGGGCTTGGCCTTGAAAATGGTCAAGTAACAATTATATCTGTGCTTCCAACGGTGAAATATTTTTCAAGTGGTAAGTCGCATCTTCAATCCATTCGTCAATAGACAAATCACCGTCTTTCATTATGTGGCCTGAACATTTCTGTAGTTTTCGGTCCCTGCTCATATACACGGTTTTGGTATCTGTAAAGTTATGTTCCAATTTGTTCTTGGTAATTGAAAGTTCTTTCTCAGTGTTGTCAGTGTGTAGTTTCATTTGGTCCAATCGCTCTCTCATCTCCGCAAGTTCTTTCTCAAGCCTTTTGGCTTTTTTTGTAGCGGAAGCCATGTTTACAGTTGATACAGATATAAAAACCAATGAAAATGTTACACAAAATATAATATGCCAAAGGAATTTAGTCAAAATGTGATACGATAAAAAATATGTGAAACTTCAATTATTGTCCTAAAACATAGATACGATATACGATAGACACTAGAGTAAGGCCCAAGCAATAAGCAACAATAGAGACCATTTTAGTTTACCCTCGGTTTGGTGAAAATCTGACCTGTTATTACTGATAGAAACTATTGAGGTGGCAACGTTCAATCAGACGTTTCAACCACATCTGCGAAAGTACACCATCCAAGTAATGGCGAAAAGATATCGACTTCCGGGCGCTAGTACCAGCAGATTTCTGGGTATTTACTAGATCTAGTTTGAACCGTGGAGAATGGACGTTATGTTCCTGTCATTTTTTTCTCGAATGAAATCATTTACAAAGCAAATGCTCTCGAATAATTGCAGATCCTGCTCGAGAAGACCGACGGACATGGGTAACCCCTTTCCTTTTACCTGCTGAACTATGGAATAAAGGGGGATTTGAAGGAAAACCACCCTTACATTGTGATATGAAGCAATTAATGTGTAAAATCTGTCAATTTGTGCAGTAATATGGCGGGCTGCATCAGCCAAAGTGTAATGTCTCAACGTTATATTCCGACCAATTTTGCGTGTTAAATCACAAGTGCCTAACCATATACACATATCTATTCGGCCATAACGTTGCACTAAATGATCTATATTGCATGTCAACCAATACAAACCCTGAGCTAAGGTAGAACCAGATTTGTACAAGAACTCAATGTTCCAACTGGGTAGGTTGTAAGATTCTAGATAGCGACCTTTGCACACAGAAAACAAAATGTTTGTTCTGGTATTGTCATTTGCACACGGTGGAGGGCGTTACAAAAGCTTCTCCAATTTTTCACTCATTTACAATGCAGTGTACTCATTTACAATGCAGTGAACATAATGTACAGTCATTATTATATGATCAACATGATTTTCTTGATTCCGCTCATCTTCTTCTCATGTCGTCCGATGTTGTCGTCGTCCGCTCTTGTCGTCCGCTCGCAAGCGCCACATCACATGATTTTTTTTTCAACGTATTGCAGTTTTTTCAGTTAATCATTATTTTCAATCTCATATTTTTTAATAAAAAATATCAATTTTTAAATGTAAAATTATTTTCTGACAAACTACAACTTGATCTTTATTTATAATTCAAAATATCATTGTGGAGCTACAATACTATTGTATAAAATGCAGCGCAAAACTGTTGTACAAATAACTGGAGTTACGACGTACAGTAGCCCTTTTCTGCAGGTCAACTATACGTACTATACCAGTACTATAAGTATACTATGCCAATACGATATGTTTTCTATACGATATGCATATACTATGAACGTACGGTATGTTTGTACCGTACATACCAACCAATATCGTATAGATATACCATTCAAATCGTATATTTATACGATTTGTATACATGTGTATAATTCTGGTACGTTTGTATCGTACACACATACCAGATTATAGTATATTCATGCGATATCCGTACGGATATATCGTATATACGAACGGATATCGTATGTTTGTATAATATTCGTATAGTACGTTTGTACTATACGATGATACAGTACAAACATACCAATATTATATGATCATACGATATGCTCATTAAATATACCAGTACTATGCGATTACGATATGTGTACGATATTAGTATATACAAATAGGCAAGGAGCAGAAAAGCGCTACTGTACATGGACTAACGCTCATCTCCCTCGTGCCTAACAGGCGAGGGGATATTGAATGTAGATTTAGTGCTAACATTGTGCAACTGGCATACAATGTACATCGGAAGATATGTCTGTGATCGAATATATTTGTTATGATAAACATTTACACAATTGCCTGCGTTAATCTTGCCACTACATTTGTATTTATAAACGTCTTTACTTAGAAATACTTTATTTGGCTGAGCCTGATATATGCTACAGTTGAGGATCAGCCAATCAAATCGCTTGATTGCGTATTGAGATTGCCAATAGATGTTCAGAATGCTGATAATTTTGGCAAGATTAACGCAGGCAGTTGTGTACAATTGTAGTTTCAAATTGTGTTGGAGAAACTCTTACAGACCTTTCGACGTAAATGTACCCGGACGAACGGAGGCGCACGGAGCATAAAGAGCAACGCAATATGCCCTCTTGCTATCGCATAAGGGACATTAATACCCTTTGGACTATTTTCATGAAATATCACACATGCATAGACCACTCCCCAAAGGTGTATCTTGCCTCACGAACTTTCGAGTTATTTATTAGTGAGGGACATAGTCAAATAAAGTCTAGCCCCTGATATATGGCTTAATAAAACAAGTTTATGTCATTTATGTCTATCCCAATATATGTGCCTACATAAACTTAGCTTATGACATTTGTCGCCAGTCTAGCCCCTGATATGTGCATTGATACAGCGAGCGTATGAAAATTGTCGCCAGTTTAGCCCGTGATATGTGCCTACAGAAAACGGGTTTATCATATTTGTGGCCAGTCTAGCTCCGGATATGTGGCGATTTAAAGTGAGTTTATGAGATTTGTGGTCAGTGTAGCTCCTAATGTGTACCTATATGAAACGTGTTTATGACATGTGTGGCCATTCTAGCTCCTAATGTGTACCTACATGAAACGAGTTTGTGACAGGTGTGGACAGTCTAGCTCCGGATATGTGGCTACATAAAGTGAGTTTATGAGATGTGTGGCCAGTCTAGCTCCTAATGTTTCCTACATAAAACTAGTTTATGACATTCGTGGCCAGTCTAGCTCCTGATGTGCGCCTACATGAAATGAGTTTATGACATGTGTGGCTAGTCTAGCACCTGATATATGGCTACATAAAATTAGTTTACGACATGTGTGGCCAGTCTAGTTCCGGATATGTAGCTACATACAGCGAGCTTATGTCAGGTGTGACCAGTCTAGCGCTTGACATATGCATTTATAAATAGTGGATGTTTCCCTTGATATGAGATTTATGAAACGAGCCACGCACACTTTATGCAACAAGCCTCGAAACGAGTCACGCATAATTTATATACCGAGCCTCTGGCGAGGTGCATAAATTGTGCGTGACTCGTTTCATAACTCTCATATCAAATTGAAACGAGTTTGAGATTTTATTTATCACATGCACATTCCATATAGCAGAATGAAAATGTCCACCGAGAAAAATAGTTTTAATACTAGCAAGGATCTAATTATAAATATGCCACATTATATGTCGATTTCTTTGTAAGCACTTCATTTTACCAAACGGGAGCTCATTTTAACAATTGTAGTATTTTTTCTGAATCACCAACGCTGCTAATGACTTTTAAAATATGATGACGTCAACGTCGTTGCTTTGTCACGCCATTATGGACATAATTTGTTTAATTTGTTTGGCTGCAGGTGTTATTACACGTGTATCAAATCCCATTTATGAAATGGGGTACAGCACATCATAACAAGGTTTTCATGTGATACAGTGAGCTTATGACATGTGTTGTCAGTTTAAAATATGATATGTTTCTACATAAAACGAGTTTATGATAATTGTGGCCAGTGCAGCAGCCCTGATGTGTGCATTGATAAAAAAAGGCCCGTCTAGCTATTGATATGTTCTACATAAAACGGGCTTATGACATGTGTGGCCAGTCTAGCTCCTCCTTTGTGACTGAATCGACATTGCGTATGATATGGATGACCGCGGGTATTACACCGCTGCCGGCGCTCATCTTGCCAATATTTCGCTTTATTGTCAAACCACTTGAATATTATGTTTATATTCAAGCAGTTTGATTGACTGAGCCTGGGCTGTGCTACAGCCCAGGCTCAGCCAATCAAACTGCTTGATTGCGAGTTTAAATTATAAATATATGTTCAGAAGCGTTGACATCTGTAGTTGATTTCATCAAAATTGCAAAGTATACTTTCCTAGCAAAGTATACTTTGAGGGAGCAATCATTGATTTTTCCGAAATGCATTATTTCATGCAGAACTGACGATTGCATATATTTGATGATTAAAACTATGCAGAATTATTATACTGAATTTATTACATTATCACAGCCAAAATTGGCTGTGATAATGTAATAAATTCAGTATAATAAAAATCAATAAATTTATTCTAAAATTGAATAATTCTCCCTCAAGATGACCGCGGGCGGTTTCGTACCAAACGGGTTATCTACCGCACAGACGGACAACCGCGCTCTAAGTGATTTATCCCACGATCAGGTCCGTTTACGTGATGATTTGTTTAAAGTATTACGTGTAAAGCGAGACTACTCAGTATTATGAGTGACGAATGGGTAACAATATTTAAACATGAACTATACAAGTATAACGGTAGACACATATGTATTCATTTATGATGGTAGTGAATGGAGAACTGGGGCTTGTGCGTTTTGCGAGAGTAGATCCTGGTCAGACTATCTGCACTGTTCGCCATTCCATCAATGAGATATCCGTCATGAGTCTAACAACCAATTTAGATCGCTGTGCAGTTTCCTATTTGATTAGGAGCTATACTGAGCACAAGTCCCATAAGCCCCATTTCACAGCCACATACATGTATTATGAAACGATGTAAATCAGCAACAAAACTATATATCATACAAACAAGCGCATCGTTATTACCAGGCTAATTCCATCGCTGGCAGCCATGGTAATAATAATTAAAAAAACAAGGTGAACATCAGTCCTCACTGACCTTGACCTTGGGCGGTCGGACGTGGGTCGTATGCAAAACAAACAACATCACATTGTGGCCAAATAATATAAAAATCGGTGAAGTGGTTCGCACGTACATACGTACCCACGACCATGGACTAACGATATATCCATCTTGCCTATCGGCGAGGGGATATTGAATGTAGATTGTGTAGAAAGTTTTACAAATGTGCAAATGTGCAGGTGACATACAATAGGAAGACATTTCTGCGATTGAATATATTTCCTATGATCAACATTTACACTATCGCCTGCGTTAATCTTACCACTATTTGTCAATGTCTTTACTTATAAATACTTGAAAATTGCGCTTAATTTGGCTGAGCATAAGCTGTGCTACAGTTGTGATTGCCAATAGATGTTCAAAATTGCTGATAATTTTGGCACTATTAACTTAGGCGATTGTGTACAATAGTGGTTTCAAATTACAGACCTTTCGACGTAAATGTACACGGCCCTTGCAATCGCATAGGGGACATTAATACCATTTGGACTATTTTCATGAAATATCACACATGGATAGACCTCTCCCCAAAGGTGTATCTTGCCTCACTAACTTTCGAGTTATTTATTAGTGAGGGACGGTAGTCAATTAAAGTCTAACCCCTGATATATGGCTTACTAAAACAAGTTTATATCATGTGAGGCCAGTCTAGCCCATGATCTGTGCCTACATAAAATTAGCTACATAAATCGAGTTTATGATATGTGTGGCCAGTCTAGCTCCGGATATGTGGCTACTTAAAGTGTGTTTATGATATGTGTGGCCAGTCTAGCTCCGGATATATGGCTACACAAAGTGAGTTTATGACATTCGTGGCCAGTCTAGCTCCTAATGTGTGCCTACATAAAACGAGTTTATCACATGTGTGGCTAGTCTAGCTCCTGATGTGCGCCTACATGAAATGAGTTTATGACATGTGTGGCCAGTCTAGCTCCGGATATGTGGTTACATAAAGTGCGTTTGTGACATTTGAGGCCAGTCCAGCTCCGGATAATTATATGGCTACACAAAGTGAGTTTATGACATTCGCGGCCAGTCTAGCTCCTGATGTGTGCCTACATAAAACGAGTTTATCACATGTGTGGCTAGTCTACCTCCTGACGTGTGCCTACATAAAACGAGTTTATCACATGACTATTGATATCGTTTTGCGAGTCTTGTCTTGACTGAAGCGAACTACTTGTACGCTGTTCGTTTTCCCTGATATTACATGTACCACATTTGTGGCTGTGACTGTGACTGTGGCTGTGACTGGAGAAAGAGGGCATATGCAATTATGACAAGTGTAACTCCAGTAGCGGATTTCATCACAATTGCTAAGTATACTTTTTGGGAGAAATAATTTATTTTCTTAAAATCATTTCATATAGAACTAACGACTGCATATATTTTATGATTAAAAGTATGCAAAATTATAATACTGAATATAAATGGCTGTGATAATGTAATACATTCAGTATAATTAATACATTTATCCTTAAATTGAAAATGTCTCCCTCAAAGCGTACTTAGCAAGATAAGTATAATTTGCAATTTTGGTGAAATAGACATTCCTGTATTCTAGCCTGATACTATCATTATGTGTTTGTTACTATCTCCTAATTAGGACTTAGTATCTCCTAATTGGGAGATACAAAGTCCTAAGTAGGTATTGAACATAGGTTGGTTACGTGTAACCCTTATAACATGTATAATGCGAAAAATAGAAATAAAAAACAACAGCAAACGACTAATTTAGCCAGTTAAAGGGTACACCTCGTGGTAGTGTTATGGTTATGGTGAGCATTTAGTGTTTGGGTAAGGATGATGGATTTGAGTTAGTGTTGGTCGGTTGGGTTGGGTTATGCTTAACGTTAGGGTTGTGTTTAGGGTTACGGTTAGGTTTAGGCTTATGCTTAGGTATATGTTTAGGGTTAGGGTTAGGTTATGGTTTCTGATTAATTAAATTGTCACGAAACGAACATTGAACATATGCATGCCAGTGGCCCGTTTCACTAAACTTCGTACGACTAAACTGTTTTAAAGTGCAAATTTAGGATCGTCTGTAAATTTCAATTGATGGGTTTGCATTTATTTTACATATGAAGCCTATGATAAATAAATGTAAATCCAATAATCGTTTACAAGAAAACATTGTCAATGTAACATCTACAGACTATCATAAGTTTGCACTTACGAACATTTTAGTCGTACGAAGTTTAGTGAAACGGTCCTCAGGCGCCTAGAAAGGACTGGGTTAAAATAAACTCAACACCTCTCGTTTTCTTCTCGTGACTGTTCACATACGTTCAGATTCCAATAGGCTCATATACACCAGACATATTATTTAATTATTGGGAACGGATTGTTAATTCGTGGGAACGAATTGTTAATTCGTGGGAACGAATTGTTAATTCGTGGGAATGAATTGTTAAATTGAGGGTATGAATTGCTATTTCGTGGGAACGAATTAATAAACAACATAATTATACTTCCACTGCGGGGCACCGTACAAATCCAATAACCTGTGCATTATATACTCACAAGTTATATTCGACTACAAAGTACACAACACATACATAATATAAACAATTTAGAAGGAAACGATTTAGAAGGAACTATTTGGCGAGGTGAAACGTAGTTTCGGCACTGACCAATATGAACTCACAAGACGTCAATATGAAACAATATTGACGGCTTGCGTTCCATTTTCACTAAAGTACGTACTGCATAATAAGTGTTTGTATGAAAACGTGTCTTGTTGTCTGTGCGGACAGTGTAGTACCAGGGTCCGTTTTACTAATCGTCGTAAGACTAAAATGTTCGTAAGTACAACATTATGGTAGTATGTAAATTACACATTAACCATGTTTTTTATGTAAAAAATTATTGGATTTACAATTATTGAGCATAGGCTGCATATGCTGCCTATGTTCAATACATGTAAATCCATCAATTGGAATTTCTAGACGATCCGAAATTTGCACTTACGAACATTTTAGTCGTGCGAAGTTTAGTCGCCCCAGGTCAACAGACGCATCTGCGCAGTAAGATCACGGGTAACACTGAGTATCTTCTTTGTGCAAATGTTGGCAGCACGTAATCTATGTAAGTTAATATATAGAATATCAGGCCAGCGTCTTTATGTTTCATCTTTTTCAGACACGGCTAAGAAACGCGTGGTAACATTATTATCAGGCAACGTAAATATGCCAGAGGGTGAGCAAATATGTAGCTGTGACTGGATAAATTGGACGTATGGATTATGTGTCCAGTCTATATCCACATCAGCCTGTGCATCGGCACAGTCTGATAAGTATTTGCACTGTTCGCGATTCCATCAATGAAACATCCGTCACTGTTCTAACAAGGAATATATATCTCATGCAGGCTATTTATTTTATCTTTATTTACATTGGTCACAAATCCCATAAGCCCCATTTCTCCAGTCACGGCAACATATGACACTATTTTCGTTGCAACGAACGTCAAATTGTGTTACCTTCCGTCATTACCTGAGGTTTCATGTCGTTTAGTGGAGAGGCACAATGAAGAGAAGTGACTTAACAACGGCTTCAGAACTGTCTAACACAAGATAGCAAAATAAAAATTATACATCATACCTGCCTGAACATGAATGGTGTAGGTCAATCAAATTAGGTGGGGCAAGGTCACGTTTGGGGTCATTAAGTGCAAAGAGATCAATGTAGTTCAAAAACATATTTTATTTTAGTCGATGGACAGGTACATGCTTGAATTATCGGATACAGTTGGTTTACATGTTTATTATTGTTCCATAGGACATATGGCCTAAACACACAGATATAACTGTATATTAAACATATAGCGTTTAGGGGTAATTTCACTCACCGCCTGTGAAAGCATACAAATTGGAATCACACATTGAGTTACAGTGTCTTTGACGACTGGATCGTGCCGTCTTCTCACCAACTTCTCAACACCCGTTGACCATTTCGTTTTTCTGACAGGAAAGGAAACATGACAGCGGGGCCAAAAATTATCACGTCACAACAGACGCAGAGCCGCATCAAACTTAATTTACATGTGTCGTGCCACACGAAATAATCCATTCCAAACTGCAGATCTTGGCTGTGTACTAGAGCCCCTGTGTAAACATTGTATCCACATGCATTAATAAACCACATCTGTGCACCCGAACCTGCCTCAAAACACCTGCAACACAAACATATGCATTTTTCTCCGGACTATTTGTTTAGGGTACCGACCCGGAAGCAGTCTATCTGTGTACTGAGGTCATATACGAAACGATTCGGTTGTGTGGGTGGTTCCAAATCGTTGTGTATTTTGTGATTTTCAAGATGGCCGCCGGTATCAACATTGTGTCTTAAATATATTCCGACTTTACGATGATATGGCGCTCGGTACATACATTATGTAATTGCATACATATACATCATGAACTCTCTATTATCTACGGAAGCTCTGCCTGCATTTTCGTCGTTACCTACGGAGAAATCTCTGTTGTTGTGTCGATACCTTCGGAAATATGACTGTGCTTTCCTCTACTCGTTATCGACGGACAATATGGCCGTATCCTCCTGACGATATGTTCGTCGTTACCTCTGGACAATATGGCTGTTTTTTCATTGTTACCTACGGATAAGGGAGGTAATCCCGATCTATGACAAACGGTTTCACTTAGGAGTTACCTCTCTTTACATTAACTTCGATGCACGCGTAACGTTTATTTATAAGTTAAGTTTAGTCAACTATTGTTTTGAAACACACTATTTATTTCTGGAGAAGTTTGTAAACATATTTTTTTTAGTGGGATGGAAATCGTGGTAAGTGTCATATACTAAAACAATAATTGTATTTTGAGTCGGTGTACATGAGATTTATGGACCTTAGAAAAGTGCTGTTCACCTCCGCCTTCTTCACTTTTCATCACTTTTCTCAGGTCCGTAAATCTCATGTACACCGAGTCAAAAGACAATAATTGTATGTTGACTTAACGTCAACTGAACATTTGTGGTTGTGAGTGGAGAAATGGGGGCTTATGGATTTGGTGACCAGTGTAGATATACATTGCAGATCCAGACAGTCTGATGAATATATACACTGTTCGCCCAATTAATAAAACAAATATTTAATGTTATATTTTGAAAATCAGTCCCCTAACTTCAAAAATGATTTAAAATAAATATATTTTAGCTTCCTCCCATGTTAAATTTCCATGGAAAATTGTGGTTTTCGCAATGAAATCAGTATTTGATGGAATTTCATCAAATAAATAAAATGACGAGGGAGTCTTTTTTTGTTGTTGATTTACATATAATTTAGATTGAATGTCAAAAGTTCGTCGGCAGCAAATCTTTGAACAGACAGTTAGTACTGTAGTGTACGGAGCCCCGCAGAGGACATGTTTTTGTTTCATTAATTCGTACCCACGAAATAACAATTTGTCCCATCAATTGAACAATTCGTTCCCTCGGATTAACAATTCGTTTCCACCAAATAACAATTCGTTCCCTCGAATTGACAATTCGTTCCAACGAAGTAACAATTCGTTCCAGCGATATAACAATTCGTTCCCACGAAATGACAATTCGTTCCATCAATTTAACAATTCGTTCCCTCGAATTAACAATTCGTTTCCACGACATAACAATGTAAATTCGAGGGAACGAATTGTTATATGGTGAGAATGCATTGTTATATCGTGTGAACAAGTTGTTATCTCATGGGAACGAATTGTTAAACTGAGGGAACGAATTGTTAATTGATAAATAGAAGGAACCAATTGTTAGTTCGTTCGAACGAATTGCTATTTCGTTGAACGAATTAATAAGAAAGAAAAGTATACGTCCGCTGCGGAGCGCAGTAGTAGTTAAATATGTTTCCAAGACAATTATCGACAACGTGCTATCCGAAGTCTGTCGGTTTTCGATCGGATTTCTGACAATACATTTTCCCACTGGCATAGCTTGTAAGAGTACCATGGTCAACAAAGTCCACAGTCCATTCTTACTATTTGTGTTACAGGCGATATTACTTGTGCCCACATGATGTACATGTACCACATATATGGCTGTGACTGGAGAAATTTGGTTTATGGATGTTTGCGGCCAGTGCATCCGCACAGTCTGATCAGGATCTGCACTGTTCGCCATTCCATCAATGAATCACCCGTCATGTTTCTGACAAATAATACACATGTACACTTAAGGCAAAAATAAACTTTACAGTATATAAATGGTTCGATATGTCGTGAACCAGGAGGTTTAAACACCTGAATGCTGAATATAAATCTGCAATTACTGCACCAAAAAAACATTAGATACATGTGCATAGAGATAGTGTGTAAACAATGAAAAGACAACTACACCCTTCATTTCAGAAACTGCAGGTACTGAATACTGTGATTACATTTTATACTCTGGATAATCAATATTGACTAGTAAAGTTTCCAAATTGTGTTCTCCTTACTGAAGTTTTTGAAATGAAGGATGTTGTTGTCTTTTCATTGTTTACACAATCTCTTTAAACACATGCATTTGATGTTTTGGTACAGTAGTCGCAGATTGGATTCCGCATTAAAGAACTGTTTACATAATATTTGTATATACATACTTGACGGGATAAATAGAATAGTAGGTTAGTGCCGTGAATGGGAAAACATATCTGGCGCGGCACGGACACGGGATGTGCCATCTTGGTTCCTGAGCCTTGTCAGATATTTTTGCCCATACATGGCACTAACGTACTATTCTATATACAGTGAAACCTCTCTAAACCGGACACCCTGGGAGGTCCCCAGGGTGTCCGGCTTAGAGAGGTTTCACTGTAAATCACGCATTTGATCATTCTGAGCCATATCAGTGTGCTATGCGATCATGAACAGATAGTAACACCTGATATAAATGAACAAGAAACTCATCAAAATTAAGTTTACATATGTTTTCTTGGTGTCCGGTTTAGAGAGGTTCCACTGTATATACTTGTTCACGAAATATCGAACCATTTATATACTGTATATTTTCTTTGGTGTGAAGTATAGATCGCTATGCTCATGCTACAGGAATGTTCTATTTCATCCGGAGCTAAACTAATACATGAAACACATCACATAGGCCAAATTTACCCAGTCACAGCCACATATAATATAGGCAATTGGACACACTTGTGTTTCTGGACATATGCTGCTATGCTGCAATCATAACATTAATGTATTGCTAGCAGTATAAACGTGATAACAGACTATCGCCGTACAAGTACTTCTAAAATTAAGGACCCGTTCTATACCTGATCATCGTTTGATTCAAAGGTAATTGCTTCGTAAATGTGATAGCATATATGTATAACATATATGTGAATACTGCATCGTTATTGTATCCTATACGGCACATGGGGTGGCCAAGTCGGCCATCTTTGTGTGTTCTAGCCATCAGCCAGTTTCGCCAGTTCTGTCGTTTGACAAAGAACTCAAAATGTGAAGAAGAACATATGATATAATGTAGCTAATCACATGTAGAAAAGCCAGCAGAACGGACTCCTATAAATTACATTACACCAAACTGTAAAATATGTCAGTTTTCTGGACAGGTTTGTGCTTGTGTTTTTATCAACATGAACCACCATTATAAATAGCATCATGCACAGAAAAGCACACAGTGTATCACTTTTACCTGGCAAACCACACACCACATACCATATATACCCACTACTGTACTCTGTTATTAGCTATCAAAGCCAGTGACATGTAAGCAGTTACTTGAGTGTATTGTCGTGTCGTCTACACACCTACTATGCGAGTGGATATGACTTTACCGATGGGTAACGTGTACACTAACAAAGGTTGTGCATCACATTGAAAAGTTTACACATCAAATTTATTTTAGTTTTCAGATGTATGGGAGAAATTCTCAGATATCTCGTATTTTGTATAATTTCCAGACATAATATGTATAGCTTGCCGTCATCATATCTGTCTATTACGAATCATTTGGTTTACGGTCATATTAATTTATGTAGGTGTCACATGCACTAAGTGGTGAAACTGTACGATGGCTTGTACATACGAAGATGGCGGACATGACAACTCAATATAGAATGAATGGCCTTTTTGTGGAATTTATCGGGGCCGGAAGGCCTCGTCCAGTATTTCCGCGACTTTTCCAAGTTTATATCCCCGATAAATTCAACAAAAAGGCCATTCATTCCTTACAATTCCAGCATTTTAAATAAATTCATTAAATGTGTTTATTTTCTGTTTTCTTAATAATTATTTTAACTGTGCCTGACGGTTACGGAACGTAGTTCGGCATGGGAGTTTACTTGGATATAAATTTCGGACAGAGACTTGCTACGGACCAATCAAATGTTAGGGAATTGTGTAAATATTTTTGTGCTGGAATTATTACTCTATATAGTATACAGTAACAAGACAATATCAACATATCTTATATTCATATATCACATTACTCTAAAGAAGCAATTACCATTGAAGTCCAGTGTATCTATCCATGACATAATACCTTAAGTAAATGGAGTGACCTGATGAGTTACACATTATACATCATGTACATGTAAAATGGCCGTAGTAGAATTGGGAAATGGTGTACGCTTAAAACAAGTTTAAACTTTAATTAGTTTACAATGATTACACACAAGCGTGAGGACATTTAATATACAAATACTTTCGTAAGGACGGTCAATAGTGTGGGAGGAAACCTGAGTACCCTGAGGAAACCCACATGTCCGATCTGGCGACAACCATACGATACCATCTCACATATTACCACTGCCCCGGATCTAATCCGGGGTCGCATTGGTGAGAAACGCGCTCGTTACCGATTGCGCTAACCGGACAACCATGTACATTTAAGAGTAACCCATATACATGTAGCATATCAAATATGGCGCATACATTGGCGTGATATAATCATGATAATCCCTAGCACGTTCTAAATAATTATCTTTTGAACATATTATACAAATACGTATTACTTTCTATGTTCACGTCTATGTAAAACTTGACAGGGGTGAAACAGCTTGTAGACACTAGACGGTCGAAATGACAACAATGAAAGTGTACCGACTACCGTATACAGTGGAACCTCTATATCACTATGTCAAAGAATGTGGCTGTGTGTTGCGTACTGAAACAGGCATTGTTACATGGTTTCCGTATGTGCAAACAAATAGCGCATGCTGTTTGCATATGTATTTAGGCAATGCTCATTCAGGGGCCGCGTGTAATGGAAGTGCCTTCATGACGTCACTACGCGGAAGTGCCTTCATGACGTCACTACTTCATGACGTGCATGACGTTCATGACGCGGCCCCGGAATATGCATACCGAAAAATATCAATGTGAATGGGACGATTTTATAAAAGTACTGAAAATACTGAATATAATGCTCAAATTACATCAGTTTTTTGTCGGAAATGTAACAATAAGGTTTGATCATGTCCTGCGGCCTTGGGTTCAAACAGTTCCCTCGGGCCACAGCAAGCGTTTGCACACGGCTGGACATGATCAAACCTTATATTATCATCATACATATACATCAATAAACCCATCAAATGAAGGATAAACAGACTGTCTGAGTGTCCGGTTTAGAGAGGTTATATTATAGTATACACATGCATCGTCACAGTCTGATCAGGATCTGTACTCTGCGCCACTCCATCAATGAACTACGGAGCCCCGTAGGGGACATGGATTTTGTTTTATTAATTCATTCCCACAAAATAACAATTCGTTCCCTCAATTTAACAATTCGTTCCCTCGAATTAACAGTTCGTTCCCACGATATAGCAATTCGTTCCTACGATATAACAATTTGTTCCCGTGGGAACGAATTGTTATTCCGTTGGAACGAATTGTGGAACAGAACAGAACATAAACTTTATTTATGATCAGTCTCAGACGACACAGTGGTATATGAGCGAGTACGATACAAAGCATATCTGAGTGGGGGTAACATGACGGACGTGACTTACATGTAGGTACGATATGGGCATCAGACTGAGGAAAGGGACCCCAAGAGGCTGTCAACAGGCGAATCCCCAGATCAGCCTGCGCTTCCGTGCAGTTCGATCATGGAATACGCTGTGTGTCATTCAGTCAATAAAGTAAACAAGTTGAACGGTTCTAGTATATGCATACTCTGCGAGTGTACGAGTAACTTGTATCTGAAATAAGAGTTTTGCAAATACAATAAGCCAAGGCTCGTTTCCTCAGCCGACATCCCGGATAATATAATGTGATCGTGATACATGGTGAATGACTTTAACAATCGGACAGTATTACTGTACTTATTTTACCTGGTAATTGTGAAATATAAATTCGATTGCCAGCTATTTACTTCAATGTATATGCCTGCATCTACTCACACTATTGAACATCATCTATTCAGGGTGATGGATTCTCAGGGAGAAATTCGTTATTATGTGATAGTTTATAAGCAAGTGGGCATATATTAATACATAGATTATAAATAATTACGGCTGCATTCCAATTTCATATCTATTAAACAGAAGAAAACAAAAAGAGAGAGAAAAACATGCTAGAGTTTGCATAGAGTTCTGACTTCTTCCACTCATATTAAAATAATATATTTACTGTGGTGAGACATGGTGCACATATATACAGAAGTAAACATAGCCGTGCAGTAATGTATACTAGCTGTCATTGACTATGGCACAGCCCATATTTACTCGATCTCCAAATACATGTATACGGAGACCGAGACTAGGGCTTGCTAGACTGTAATATTTTGTGACGTTCTGTCTGACACCCTCACATTGATAAGCGAAATTCAAAAGCAAGCGAGGGTGTACTTAGTCACTAAATATGTCCATAGTTTTGGATTCTAGAATATTTATATTTATACATAGTTATGGTTTAATAATTCCAGCACAAAAATATTTACACAATTCCCTAACATTTTATTGGTCCGTAGCAAGTCTCTGTCCAAAATTTATGTCCCAGTAAACTCCCATGCCGAACTACTTTCCGTAACCGTGAGGCGCAGTTAAAATAATTCTTAAGAAAACGGAAAATAAACACATTTGCTTGATGAATTTATTTCAAATGCTGGAATTATAAGGAATGTATGGCCTTTTTGTTGCATTTATCGGGGATATAAACTTGGAAAAGTCGCGGGAATACTGGACGAGGCCTGAGATTCGTTTACATGCATATACTGTGGCAATTAAGACGTCGCTTTTATATTAGTAGTTCATCGTACATTTTACATGTACATTCATACATAACCCTTTTACTACATATCTTGTCTTTTGACATAACTGAATGGGCACATGTAGTGGGTATATATATATACACATTCTATCTGGTATGTTATATATAAACACGTATATTGTCGTCCTGTTGAGAAAAATTACTCTATGACAAAAGCGTAGTTCCATATCAGACCGAGCATCCGTGCAGTATGAAATATGACAACGAACTACTGATGGGATTATAATCATATTACTATGTGAATGCAGAATATACAGAATTGCTGAATGCGGTGAGGCAGCCAATATATATTCAGCATATTATATCAGTTTGATTATAATTGAACAGCATAAGGTCATTGTGGAGTTCCTGTAGGTACTGTATACATAATAGATGTAAAAACCTTCGTGTTATTGAAAGTTTGTTGTTATAACATGTATAAATGCACATAACTTATTCAGTGTATTGTCTGAATGCGAAGTTGAGTATTTCTTTGAATTTTATCATATTTGGTCTACGGTAAATGTTAAATTGAGGGAACGAATTGTTAATTCGTGGGAACGAATTGTTAAATTGAACGAATTAATACAACAGATAAGTCCACGTCCCCTGCGGTGCTCCGTAATGCACTACCCGCCATGCATAGCGCAATCAGGAGTAATCAGCTATTTGATCTGTAGATACACTGATACAGTGGAACCCCACTAAGCCGGACACGAAGAAAACACATATGATCTTAGTTTTGATGAGTCATGATTTATCATTTTACTCAGGTGATAATGTCTGTTCGTGGTCGCGTAGCACACAACTATGGCTCAGAACGATCAAATGTCTGATTTACGGTGACCCCTCTCTAAGCCGGACACCCTGGGGGCCTCCCAGGGTGTCCGGTTTAGAGAGGATTCACTGTGTTATATCCTGTAAACCCCATTACTCCAGTTACAGCCACATATATGTATACAATCACTTACCAGAATGAGTGGGTGGCACGTGGGAGCATGCGATGGGTAAATTAACGATCGGGGTTCTTCCTTACCGGAATTCTGACTGGAGACCTGGTTTGTCCCTCACATACGGCATTACATGTATTACATGTATGTATGTGACAGTTGAATCTTGTTATACCATTATGTGAGTATTATGATTATTCTTAATCCTCTTTTAGGGGAAGGGGCCAAGTGACTTTATAATGACGTCAAATAGCGTTCACGAGCAGTAAGTAATATGTATCCTTCAAATCACATTATACATTTCCCACTTTTATGCCAAACTGTATTAATATTCCAACAGTATGTAAAAAAGATATGTGGGTTACAATAATGTAAGTGTCGAAGATTTGTTGGGCCATCCAGTATTATGTCGGTCCGTAACTTAGACCTATCCCACCCACTGTTCATGTTAACAGGCGTAGATCAATTTTATTGTTTACACTTGTTTCTGGACAAATGAAAGAACAGCATTTCGTCTCAATTAGTCGCATATTGCGACACTTTCTTCAATATCTATTAAATCAATCATTAAATGTTCAGCCGCTATATTTAACGAAACGCAAAGATTATTGCCGCCTACACACGCACACACTTCGTATCACACCGCCAATCACATGCTAGTATAGCGATTGAAATCACAGTTAGGGGATCTT
The DNA here is from genome assembly GCA_029237695.1 of Conchocele bisecta. NCBI lineage: Eukaryota > Metazoa > Mollusca > Bivalvia > Lucinida > Thyasiridae > Conchocele > Conchocele bisecta. The sequence continues at coordinate 68,200,619 of CM055279.1, read as the reverse complement.
CGCGTCTGGCCTGGTAAACAATAAGTACGTTATATTTCACATATTGAATTTATGCAATAACTTATACATAAAATGCTGGTTTAAGACATTAACAAACTTTTAATTAATATGATAATTGTAATACATATACGCTTCATAAAAGGTACATGCCCACTCAGTAGGCACAAACTGTTCTTTGTAGAATTAAATAAGTGTATAATTCTGTCATTTCGTGGGAACGAATTGTTATATCGTGGAAACGAATTGTTAAATTTAGGGAACGAATTGTTAATTCGAGGGAACGAATTGTTATATCGTGGGAACGAATTGTTATATCTTCGTATAATTAAGCAACTGTATGTGGGAACACAATATTAGTACTTGGCATTTATCGTGAGTTGTGTGTCCTTTTACTGCTTATCGAAATTAAAAACATCAGACATGTTTTCATAATATTTTCATTCACATTTAAATAGAAAATAAACCAGCCACGTGTTGGAACTATTAATTAAACAAATGCATTCAGCAGTTTTTGTTGTACTACGAGACACGACATGTGCTTTTGTTCCTTCGAATATCTGTGTAATTTCATTAAACACGTTTGCAAAATTTACAATAGTTTTCATAAATGTTGTCATCTATTGACGCCATTTACGGAAAATATTGTCAAGTCTTAGCCTTTTTCACGAAATAGGTTAAAACTTGACAATATTTTCCGTAAATGGTGTCAAAAGATGACAAAATTCTGAAATCTATTGTAAATTGTGTAGGTGTCCAAAGGTACAAAATTGCACGGCGTGTCTTCTTTGTGAAACTACACAATATTTGAAGACCATCTTAGATTTCGGCGGCCATCTTGGATAAAAATACTACATACATATTCTGATTTATTTTCTAACTTACACGGTATGAGTATCCTCTTTGATGAACGCATCATGATCTGTGGATGAGTTTTACGTAGCTTCTAACATGTCTATTGCAGGTTATTCATAAAATGTATTTCACTGAATCGCGTGACAGTCGACGTCATTACAGCTCGCCTCCAGCCATATTTTACGCTTGATTTGCTTTGTTTTGCTTTGTTTTTTTGAAGAATCGTGTGAGTAATGTTTATTTAACCAGGTGTGCTGATTATCTTGAAATAATGCCCTCGTGATTGGGTCCTCCCGCTAAACAAACTCGTTTCGCTACGCTCAATCGATTGTTTAGCGTGAGGACAAACTTACTCATGAAAATCAGTTCACCTGTATACATGAATAGTATAAACGCCACTTCTCTATTGTGAGGTAATACGACTACAAGGAAGTTGCGTCTATGTTAGTCAGTAATCGTGTGTCAATTAGTTATTCAAAGGGACTACTATGCAAGGTAAAATATAAGTAAATATTTCTGATATGACAGTAGCAAGCCAATGTTCACATACATGTTATACGTACAGAACGGGTCCTCCATAATCGTTAGAAGCTTGCAAACAACACTAGAAATTGAAATCGTAAGTTTAATTGAATGTTAACTAAGCTTTTATAGTGTCGGCTATAAGTTTAATATGGCCGCCGGCGACCATCTTGAATATTAGATACAGCGTGTCTTTGGATTAAAAAAACTATCTATGGTCACAAGGAGCTTCCATACCAAAGGGGATATTTGCATCAATATTTGATACAAGGCCTCTATTTGGTGCAGTACTATCAGTACATGTAGTAGTATTTCCAAGAAAATGAAAAGCATGCATCCGTCGAGTAATCACTGGACAGGTGCTGCACTCCTTTCCAGCGTAAACATGCTTCATGTCGAAAAATTCACCGGTTTCCTGACGAGATGTCACTCAGCTATATTTCGAACTACATGTATTGCATGAACGCATTATTTGTCTAAATTCCGCTAACTTCGTGCGCCAGTTACTGCACGACCATGTCTATATGCAGAAAATGTAGCTTCTGTATATAGCTGCACAGGAATTCGTCAGGATCACGTGGTTACAACAACAACACCAACAATTACTGAAACTTCCAGCAGCGCCTCCAATTCAAGGTACGTATTCTGTTATATTTTCCTTATGATGTAACGGATTTTAATGAAATATGGCGCATCAGACGCGTCTTGTTAAGCTGCATTGTGTGTTCTCGGTACTTTTACCGAAACATCCGTCGTGTCTGCGAAGAATCGATGTCCGTATTTACTGTCAATACTGACACGGATATCGATAATTCGCAAAACGACATAAGTATGTGACGATGTCCCGAGACCACCAAATGCAGGTCAAGAAGAGGACACGTTTGCTGCGCCATATTTCATCACAATCCGTTGCATATTAACGAAAATATTAAATAACATTTACTTTGGAGTTGGCGCGCTTTCAGACGACATTGTTGTTGTTGTGGTAACCACGTGACCATGCACCCTGATATCCGATAGTTCGGGATTGAAGGGCTGGTGGTTGGTCCAGATGGCGCCGATTTCATTAACGCAACAACTACAGCGAAACCTCTCTAAAGCGGACCCAGTGTGTCCGGGTTAGAGATGTTCCACTGTAAATCAGGCATATGACCATTCAGAGAAATATGAATTGGCTTTTGCAATCATGATCATGCGTAATTATCTGAATTGCGTTACCAAGAAACCTCTCAATATAAGAACACATATATTTGTTTGGTGTCCAGTTTAGAGAGGTTCCACGGTACTATACTGTATATTCCACGTGTGATGAGTTTTACGTAGCTTCTATTCCCAGTTATTCATAAAATGTTAGTTCCAAACATAATTTCGGAAGCCGAACGCAAATTATTCTGAATTAATTTTGCTCTAGGTTCCTAGGAATGGTCAGCTACATTCTACTGTCTGTTTCATGAAAGCTGCCCAAATTGTACGGCTACTATAAATAAGGCAAAAATAATATATCGTTCGATAATATTAAATTATAGCAAAAATTTAAGAAACAGCCCACTTTTTATTTCGTGAAATTTGGTCCAATATTGATTTTATTGCGAAAAAACAATTTTCCCATGTTAAATCCCGATAGACATCTTCACAGAGCTTCTTCTAATTTCAGAAATAGTAGATCGATTTTCAAAATGTAACTTGTTTTCTTAGTTAGATCATTTTCAAGCTATCTAGCTAGGTTTCAAAATAAAAATTAAAAAAATTATTCGTTTTTCGACTCCTCCTCCAGGTTCTCCACCTCTTTTTTCACCATGTTAAATTCCCATAGAGAACTCATTTATCGTAATAAAATCAATATTTGACCAAATTTCACGAAGAAGGCTCATTCTTAAATTTTGATAACATTTAATATTATCGAACAAAATATGTGTTTGCACTGTTTATATGTCCGTAAACATTGGGCAGGTTTCGTGAAACAGAGAGTAGACTTATTGACAATCTACATGATGTATGACAACTAGGTAATATTTCCCGGAAAGTTTCAATCAGGAAAAGTTAGTTCCAAACATAAGTTTCTTACAAAAATCTAACGGTGAATTACACCACCGGGCAGCAGTAGTTTACGTCACTCTCGTGTATACCATATATATTAAGAAATGACGTCAGTAACGTCGCAATGACGTGTTTCCTTCGACCAATCAAATATTGTTCTCGGACACACCCACTGAATCGCGAGACAGTCGCCGTCATTACGGCTCGCCCCCAAATTAATTCGCACAACTCTTAGCCTTCTTTTATGCTCGATTTGCTTTGTTTTTATGAAGAATAGTATGAGTAATGTAAGAACTTTTTTATTTAAGCAGGTGAACTGATTATCTTGAAATAATGCCCTCGTATTTGGGTTCGGCCGCTAAACAAACTCGTTCCTCTACGCTCAATCGATTGTTTAGCGTAAGGACAAACTTACTCGAGATTTAATTTCATGAAAGCCAAAGTAACCATGTAACGCATTGCTTGATAACATATCTTATTACCAGGTTAGCTCCTTTGCAATAACTCAAGTTCTACTTCATCGATCTAAATCAAATTCGGTATACATGTTTATGACCCCTTGGCGGTCATGTTTAATGTTCGGACTCTGTATCATTGTCCACGCAATAACTCAAGTTATTCTTCATTGATCGATTCCAAATGCGGTGTACATGTTGTTCACGGCAAGTCGAAGTGATTTTCAAATATTTCCGATGACTTATCTCCTCTGGGCAGCCATGTTTAATTGTCACACTTTGTATTCTTGTCCACGCAATAAATTGATTTCTACTTGACCGATCGTAACCAAATTTCTAAAAAATGTTTATCAGGGCAAGATGAAGAATGATGTTGTTGTTGAAACATTTCCGATAAGCTATCTCAGCATGGTGACCATTTTTAATGTTCTGACTCTGTATCCTTGTTCACACAATAACTCAAGTTCTACTTGAAGGATCGTAACCAAATTCGGTATACATGTTTATCACCTCAAGATGAAGAACTATGTTGGTTTTCAGTTATTTCTCTCCCATTGTTGACTGGTATTGCCTCGGCGGGCGTATTTTGGCATATTCGGCACTCTTGTTTTATATTGCATTAAGGGTTTTTGTAAATAATGTTAAGACAATAATTAATGATAAATCTTCAAATATTTTAAAATAAACAATAATCTGGCATTACCGTTTCGGGGCAGGTGGGGATTATATATAATACATTAATTTTATATTGCCTTATGATCTCTGAACAGAGCAGCCGGACACATATGTTGAAGTAACGAACCAAGGTATATCCATACATTAAATATACCTAAAATCATCAATAAGTGAGAAAGAAATACGCTGACATGTTTTTACTCCATCTTAAAACACGTTAATGTCTATAGGACGGGGTAAAATAATGTGTTGTTTATTTGTTGCACTTATTGATGCTGTTTAGTACATGTAATGTATTTATAGATCATGGTCCGTCACTTCAACATGTGGCCGTGCACACGCCACACCGATGATATGTATTGACATGATTGAGGGAGCAATAGATTATTAGATTTAGCCGCTTATTTTCCGGCTCATTCTCTCCCAGGCACAAAGAGCATGATGGTAATGTTGGTGTATTGTCGTCGGTGCGATGGTGTGGGTGTTTGATCAATACTATTTGTTGTTTTTCATACACGGTGAAACAATTGAATAGTAAATTGAATATGTTGGTGTAGATGGATGTCAGACATCACCATCTGACCATTGTGGTGTTTCATGAATGTTTAGTTAATAAAATTATGTCTTTTATTATTATTAGAAAGTGTAATTGTCAGATTATATATGTTATATCAGAAGGTTTGCGGGTGTGCGGAGCTATGCAAACTTCCATGTGTTTGCAAATTGATTCACGTAGTACAACAACAATGGAACATCCTTGAGCTCGCGTGAACTGTCTGATATGTGACACACATATTCCCGGTGTTGAGTGTCATATCTGTCAAAATAAAAACAAATGCGAACTTTATCTGTATACTTGTTTCTGATAATTATCGAAATATATGTAAAGTGTACGAAGCCACGTACACTGACTGTATACTTTTTACTGTAAATATTCTGTTCTGATTTGGGGATTTTCCTTCTTCCCCACACATGAAATATATTGGAGTTGGCCCTGTTAACCGACCTAAATTACGTTAGCCGATGATAAGCGATTTAACATCATTATATTATATTGCCTGATGATCTCTGAACAGAGCAGCCGGACACACAGGTTGAAGTAATGAACCAAGGTATATATATATATATATATATATATATATATATATATTATCTATTTTCAGCATTAGGCAGACCTCCCGATATATATATACAAAACCATCATTAGGCAGACATATACAATTTCTTTTAAAACTGACTTTTTTCGCATTTTTTTCATGAAATTATTAAAAATGTAATTTTAAGCAAGTATGCGTGTTTTTTTTCAGATAAACTTAGGAATAAAAAATATACATTTTTTTGGTCTGCCTAATATTTTCGTATATACGTTGTAGGCATTAGGCAGACTCTATATACAATTCCATCATTAGGCAGACTATATATTTTTATATATAAAATCATCATTAGGCAGACATTATGTCATTCCACTCTATTTTGTTTCGTGGGCTTTACTGATTGATATTAAACATGTTCCTCTATTAGAATATTGAATAGTCCATGTTTGGCGGCCATTTTTCAAAATGGCCGCCATCAAATAATGATGTTGGCAATATAATAATTATAACTCCGTCAGTGGTGATTACAGAGGTAGACT
>CM055279.1:68071830-68193945 GCA_029237695.1 Conchocele bisecta | reverse complement strand
TTTTCGGGGTCAAGGAACATGATAATAATGCTACTAATAAGATTTAATAGTTAGTTTGAGACAGCCATCTTGAATTTCAAAATGGCCGCCAACAAAATGTGTTTTGTCTCGGCTGCGAAGTAAAAAGCGAGACATTTGTGATAATTTCCCGGCGTCGTCGGTGTCATCGACGTCGTCATTCAATGTTAAGTTTTCGTGTCATTGCTTCTACACCGTACCAGCAACAGTTGTCAAACTTTATACATTACACTTTATACTATGCATGAAATGTAGACGAATATAGGACTAATAAAACAAGTTCCGGGCTCCAGGGTGAAGGTCAAACTATATTTCATTCTATTTTCTTTATTTCAATATAGACTGCGAGCCTTTCACTAGTGCATATACAAGCATATGCAAATGTCTATACTGACCACTAACTGCTCACTGGCCAGTGTCTATGTACATACCTCATGTCACAGTCGTAGTGTCATGTTTTGGCTACGATGGGAAGCATGGCATAACGTTGCTACAACGTGCGTAAATGTTGTAAATTTTAATTGTTGGCATGTTCAAAATTCGACCCCGTTTCCCCATAACTTACTACAACATGGCGAAAACGTGACAGAACGTGAACATAACGAGCACAGCCGGTTTGTTCGTGGACACGTTGTGTCACGTTATGCTACGTTGTGGCCTCGTTGCACTGTACCCGTTCCCCAAACCATTTTGTCCCAGTCATAGTGTCACGTGTTGGCCGCGCCGTTGTGCGCCGTTTCTCACCTACACTGTTTACAAATTTTGGGCGGGTGCCACAGTGTGGCCACGTGCTATCCATGGTGTCGCCTCGTTGTAGTCAACGTAGACACGATCGACGTCGGGTTATGCCTTGCTATCGCCACGTTGTGCCACGTTATGCCAGTTAAAAAACCGGCATACACTGGCTGAATGACCAAACCAAATGGGACGGGGAACGTGGGTGCAACGCGGCCACAGCGTAGCATACCGCAGCAACACGTGGCGCAATGTGTGTCACGAACAAAACGAAACTCGTTATGTTCACGTTCTGTCATGTTTTTTTGCTACGAAAATGTTCAATAGCAAAATCCTCACGGCAACGTCAGTTTCATTGGTTTCTCTCTTTTGTTATGCTATGAATATCGCTAACATATATGGTAGATACATGTACTTTTTACATTCCCAACGTGTTATTATATAGATTTTTCCGTGAGAGAAAACCCGTAATGACTTATTTATTGTTAATTAACACCTTTTAATTTTTCACGTGCAACTGTACGCGTACAGTGATTCTTAGTTGAGACTATGTGATTCTTGAATACTCAGATCCACTATGCAAACTATAGTGTTTGAATAGACATAGATTTATGTTGTCGCGTATGAAATGTGAACTTAGTTTGTACATTAAAGACGCTAGTAAACGGTTTTTTAAGTTGACGTCACATACACGCGCATTTTGGCACACCTGCCATTTACTAGGCTGGTTTTAGTAATGAAAAACGAAGGATTTACCAAATAAGTGAGACGGAATATAATAAATAGGATAATCCATCGTACACCTAGTAATCTCGTGAAATAATACACTCGCGTTCGTCGTTTTCCTCGTAAACAACTCGTTCTATCTGCTCACATGTGTAAAATATGAAGCAATCCATAGCAAGGAAACGGAACATATAAGCCATTTACCCGCGGTTAAGGTTTGGCGACGCAACAAGTATGCGACCATGACCCTTAGCGTAGCGGGGGTAGAATGGACGTGAATTTGTCACATGGCGATAGAGGACCCTTAGAGCAATGCGTGTGTGAAATATAAAGCAATTCCTAGCAATTAAACATAACATATAGGCCATTTCGCCGCGTTAAGGTAACGTGAACACACAAACCACCAAGTATAGACCATGACCCAGGGCTTAGGGAGGGGGTAGATGGAGGTGTATTTGTGACATGGCGGTAGAGGACCCTTAGAGCAATGTGTGTGTAAAATATGAAGCAATTCCGAGCAAGGAAACAGAAAATATAGGCCATTTACCGGCGGTTAAGGTTTCGTGACGCACCAAGTACATGTATGTGACATTGACCCTGGGCTCAGCAGGGGCGGCACGGACGTGGATTTGAGACATGGCGGTGTAGAGGACCTTTAGAGCAATGCGTGTGTGAACTATGAAGCAATTCCGAGCAAGGAAACATAAAATATATGCCTGCGGTTAAGGTTTTGTGGGGAAAAACAGACAGACGGACGGACGGACAGGGCGAAACGTATAGTGCGTATACATGTATGTAATATGAAGCTGATGCGTGAATGGAAAGACATTATAAGACATTATTTTACCTCAGCGTTTTTGTACCACCAAATATGTGACATTGACCCTGGGCTCGGCGGGATTTGGCACATGGCGGTAGAGGACCAGTATAGAAATGCGTATATGAAATTGATGCGTGAATGTAAAGAGAAATTATAATACATTTACCTGAGCGTTAAAATGTTTGAACCACCAAGTAAGTGGGGAAGGACAAACGTGGATTATGATCATTAGAGCAATGCGCATATGAACTAGAGCAAGTGAGCGATGGCTCACGTATACCCCCGGCCACCGTCTGGACACAGCAAGCAAGAAATGCAAAAATATAAGTAAATTGACACATTTTAACCCAACTTTCTAAGAGATTTGACATTGACCTTGGGCATAAAGGCCGCATGGGTGTGCTACAGAATGAAATGAAAACAAGTTAATTGTTGGTGAAATATAAAGAATAAGAGGCATGCATATTAACAATTAATAATACATACTCACAACAGGGAAAACAGAAATGTGAGACTGAAAAAGTAGTGACATGCTGAAACACAATAGAGATCAAGTAGAAGGGCAGAGCACATAGGTGCAATAGAAAAAGAAGAAATGAATTTAGGTTAAGAAGTATATGAAGTTTATAGTGAAGCAGAGTTATGGTGATAGATATTTGGTAACAAAAAGGTTGAAGGGAAATAATGAAATTAAAAAAAAGAGAAAAAAGGTTTATGGCAAATTTGAGCTTGAGAACAGGCATAAAGGATGGATGTGTGGACTAAATGAAAATATTGATGAAGGTTAAGACGTGTATGAAGTGTTAAGCTAATGTGAATAATGGATGCATAGATATGCATAGACCTTGACATTGGGCATGAAGGGCGCATTACTATGGTATATAATGACAAAGAGTTGTCAGAAGACAACGAAGCGCGCCTGGTGACGGCATAGTTGAAACAAATGTCAAGGAACGAAAGAAAACAGAAAGATTGTGAACGCACTAAGTATGTGACCTTGACCCAGGGCTTAGTGGGAATGGCACAAGTGTGGATTTGTCGCAGGGCAGTAGAGGACCCTATGAAGAATGCGTGAATGAAATATGAAGCCCATCCGAGCAAGCAAACAGAAAATATGGGCTATTAACATGAGCGTTAAGGTATTGTGACGTACTAAGTATATGACATTGAGCCTGGGCTTCGTGGGGGTGGCACAAGCGCGGATTTGTCTCAGGGCAGTAGAGGACCATAGGAAGAGCGCGTGCATGAAATATGAAGAACATCCGAGCAAGGAAACAGACAATATAGGCTATTTACCTGAGAGTTAAGATTTTGTGACGCACTAATTATGTGACCTTGACCCAGGGCTTAGTGGGGGTGGGATGAGCGTGGAATTTTCGTAGGGGAGTAGAGGACCATAGGAAGAACGCATGCATGACATATGAAGCACATCCGAGCAATGGAAACAGAAAAATATGGGCTATTTACCCGAGCGTTAAGGTATTGTGACGCACTAAGTATATGACATTGAGCCTGGGCTTAGTGGGGGGTGGGACGAGTGTGGATTTTTGTTTTTGTAGGGGAGTAGAGGACCCCTGGAAGAACGCGTGCATGAAATATGAAGCACATCCGAGCAAGGAAACAGAAAATATGGGCTATTTACCCGAGCGTTAAGGTTTTGCGACGCACTAAGTATGTGACCTTCATCCAGGGCTTAGTGGGGGTAGGACGAGCGTAGGGGAGTAGAGGACCTTATGAAGAACGTGTGCATGAAATATGAAGCAAATCTGAGCAAGGAAACAGAAAATATTGGCTATTTACCAAATGGGACGGACGGACGGACGGACGGAATGCCGAAAACTATATAGCCCACCCCCGGGTGGGTAAAAATATGATGCAGATCTGTCGACGGATGAAGAAATTATGAGACATTTACCCGATAGTTTTGTGACGGATGGACGGACTTTATACATCACAGTATACTTGCATGTGCACCTATAATAGGTCTGATTGTGCACATAGGTGCAAAAGGAGAATTGATGCGTAAGTACATATTGTACACACAAAGTGATCCACAAGTATACCTGGCTGAACACACATGATACCGTCCGAGTTTGATAGTCGGACACCAAATGCTTGTGCATCAACTATTGGGAAACGATACACATGACCATCGTGAGCCAAAATAAAATGGTATTCTTGATTGATGCACAAGTACATATTGTACACACGAACTGATGCACAAGTATACCTGGTTGATTGATTGATTGATTATTAGGGCTTAACGGCCTATCAACTGCCAGGGTAATTTAACGCCGGGCACTATATATTCAGTCCTGAAATTAGAATATCCTGACCTGGTGTCAGGTCCATACCGCACCAGAGTCACTTAGCTCCAGCCCCAAAAGCAATATTATCTGTACAGAACCTATTCCTTTTTAATGGGGCATAACAGGATTTAGCTATCAAGTAACAGAGGCCAAAGCGGTACATGAGAGCCAAATCATGTGGGTCGGCATTCCATTAAGGGTGAACACCGATCGTTAAATTACCCTTCGCGTGCTCCCAACCTCCACCCATTATACCTGGTTGAAGACGGTCGGACGAACGGGACGGATGGACATGGGTAACACGAAATTCCCCCTCCACATTAACCCGAATTTTCACAGAGCTTACATATAGTGTAGTAAGTCGCTCCGAGATACAGTCAGAAAATATTATATTTAGACACCATCAAATTGGAAAAGTGACTCTACTTCCCGTCTGTCGGGATGAACATCTGTATCTAATTCCCGATGGGCGTAGCTTCTGTCGCGCTATGATGAGACAACTAAATTGACACTTCCTACCACTTCAGTAGGTCTAATTCCTGCCTGTCGTGATTTTTTTCGCTGTCTAATTTCCAGCGTATGACAGCCGCCCGGGCAGGGAAGACATTGATAGGTACACAACTTGAAAGTTATTGATTTAAACAAATGTCCTTGATCATGTTGATGCATTTGCTAAACTGAAGAGATACAGGTGCACTAACGGACGGACAGACATGGACTATTGCTAAGATATAACACTGTATGGCTGATCAGTATGGCAGAAACTGGGTGCATTGTGCACATGTGTGGGTAATAAACAAATGAAAATATAATATGAAAAGTCATGCAGAGCATGATGTTATTAGCCGATCAAATCAGGGTAAAGTGCATCGAACATATGTAGGTGTCTCTGGTAACATTGTCAATGGTAAACTATTTTCGACCACAGTTCTGTACCCAGCATTGATATTTGCTCGATTTTGTGCAGGTTTTGGAAACCCGTTCCCAAATCCATCCAATAAAGTATTTGTCTTCACCGGATTTCAGGGTTCGTGAATCGCCATAGCAGCAATGTTTTGTTGTCACCATTATGTTGCGAAATATTCCAGCGTAACACCTGTACTGTATGGTCTATTTATCTACAGATTACACTCCGCAATACACAACGTTGTAGTCACTGTGTGTTTGTCCGAATTCTGTGGCAGCACGCGAGTGGGCGGAGCTACCGGAGCTAGCGGTTACAGTGCCATCTAAAAATAGACGCAAGCTCCTGCGTATTCAGGCACATGCCCAGATTGGCCTTGATAACGTTGTCACCGCACAAACTCGATTGAACTGCACGCCTTCCAACGATTTAAATACGCAGCGCGTTTAAATAGTCAATTACGTTTTATTAATGTGCGCACTGGTCATTTAAAAAGGGGCCCATCCGTGATTTTTTGCGCGATGTCGGGCGCAAGACAATCAATAATTTGCGGCATTGTCAATAATTAAGGGGGATTGCCGCAATCGCGCGTGCTGGATGCATCCCTGCCATCCCTGCAAACAAATCAAAGTTCGCTATGAGGTTTTGATTTGTGGAAAATTTTGTGAATATTAACTGGGTTGCTAGTCGGAGGAGATTTTGAGCAGAGATCGATTATAAATTAACCGAATAAACACATTTTACGCGATTATACGTGGCTGAAACTTGTTCTGTTTAATAAATAAAAGCTTTAAATTAGCCCAATAATCGGCGTATGTTGGCGTATGTTGGCCATTAGAGCCAACTATGGACTTCAACAACAACAACTTCCGGGTTAAATCTCTTCCGGCGTTCAGCTCATTACGTATTCAAAATTGTGTTATTTGGCTATATTTAAAGTTTTAAACGGAGATAATTACCAAAAATGCAAACGTTATTGGTTGATTCAATTTGGAAGTGATACAGCAAAATTCGCGTTCGTAGATTACCGAATAGCGGAGAAAAGGGTTGCTACAAACTTTTTCAGAATTCGATGGATGACCAATATATTAGCCGATCTATAAATAGATCGGCTAATAACAACACGTGTGAACATGATACTCTTTATTGACGTCCTGTTGTATTACATGTACTATTAAGTTTCAACAAAAATTACCAGGGTGGTGACAAGTATTTTATACAAAACGTATTTATAATTTATAACCGTTCACTTTATAATTGTTGAAATACATGTCCTATATCAGCATGACATTACACGACTATTTTGAAATCAAACCCCGAAATCATGCAACCATCAGAAACCGGTAGATCCCCGCAAAGCACATTCCAGTAGAATAAACATTGTAATGTCATGCCGATATAAGGACAGGTATTTCAACTATTAACTAGAAATATGGTATGTCGGCACGCGAATTCTCCCGCTGGCAGCATTAACATTGAGCGTGGGCATGTACAGAACGTTTATTTTTATAAAGTGCATACACATTGAAGTAATTGGCACAGTCAATAAGAAGGTAGTGTAGGATTGAGAAACATGCATGTAGATTTGTCCCAAACTGATAAGTAAACATTTAAAGGCGAACATGTCAATGTTGTAGTAGTGGTGGGTGGAGTGTGTAAGTCATGTTCATATGTATAAATATTGAAGATATTGGCCAAGCCATTAAGAAGTTATTGTATGATTGAGAAACTTGCACGTAAACTTGTCACAAACGACTAAGTCAATATATGAAAAGTCATGCAGAGCATGATGTTATTAGCAAATCAAATCAGGGTTCAATATATGTCTGCATTTTAGTAGTTACAGAGTCTCGGGGGAAAAAATGAATGAGCGAGTGAGTATTGGTGTTTAACGGTCTATCAACAGCTAAGGTCATTTAAGGCCGGGCCAACGGGTTGTACTATCACGCATTCAACCGGTCCACGATGAGGAAAATTCCCAAAGTCAGAACTCAATATTTCCATGCCACACCAGTCACTTTAATAGCTCGGCCCCAAAGTAATATGATTCGATATAAGCTTATTACTTCTTAATGGAGCATAACATGATTTAGCTCTCAAGTACAGGGGGCATGTAAATGAGGGCCAAACCATGTAAGTCGGCATTCCGGAAAGGATGAATACCGATCGTTAAATTACCCTTCGCTGCTCCCAACCACCACACAAGGGAAAAATGAGAGGTCATCTAGCCAGTGCCGCCGTTACGGCATGTAAGGTCGTCAAGCTAGTGCCGCTGATACGATATGTTAGGTCGTCGAGCCAGCGCCGTACAAACAGTGCCCCAGGTAATCAGTGTATGCACGTAATTTACGCAATTGAAGTAGCTGGATCATAGCTACATGTATTTCAGCTGTATGAAGGAGGAAATCCCAAAATATCCAAAAAAAAAACAAATATAATAATGTATTTTTATTATTCAACTTAAAAAATAAAATGTATAGATGGTAAACTATCAAGTAACAGTATTGTATGTTTTTACACACAACCGTACATGTACAACTAAAACTTAATATACCGCAGTGGAGATATTATACACGTTATGCTGGTTTTATATATCAAATATACAGTCTGCCTAATGCTGGTTATATATATATATGAAGTATACAGTCTGCCTAATGCTGGTTTTGTATATGAACTTTAATACAGTCTGCTATTATATATACATGTATATGCATTTTTGTTGGCATTAAGGGTATAAATTAACTCACACCTTTTCCACAATAAGCCTCACTTACGAATGAAATTTACACCATCTCAAATACCGGTATTTAGCACTATGATTCAGTACACATGTGGACTATTAATAAAACATTCTCTCCGAAAGTGCCATCTATAGCTCGCTTGAGCTGAAGCCACAAGTAATCTACTGTTACAGCTTTTTACACTTTTGAAATGTCGTCCGTACCACTTGCCCGATGTCGACAAAACTGCACATGGATGGTTAATCCTTTTCAAATTTGTTAACATGAAGGTCGTTGCTAATCCAAGATGGCTGCCATTGAAAAGTTATTCAAATTCTCAAAAAAAATCTTCTCAAGAACCACCAGGCTGATTCCGACGAAACTTTGTGTTCACAGGACGCAAGGTTGATTTTATGTGTGAAATATACAGTCTGCCTAATTCTGGTTTTATATATGAAATATACAGTCTGCCTAATGCTCATGTATACAGTGAACTCAATGTTGATTTTATGTATGAAATATACATCTGCCTAATGCTGGTTTTATATATATGAAACATACAGTCTGCCTAATGCTGGTTTTATATGATAAAATATATACAGTGAACTCAAGGTTGATTTTATGTGTGAAATATACAGTCTGCATAATGCTGGTTATATATATATAAAATATACAGTCTGCCTAATGCTGGTTTTATATAATATTATGTATACAGTGAACTCAATGTTGATTTTATGTATGAAATATACAGTCTGCCTAATGCTGGTTTTATATGATATTATGTATACAGTGAACTCAAGGTTGATTTTATGTATGAAATATACAGTCTGCCTAATGCTGGTTTTATAAATATGAAATATACAGTCTGCCTAATGCTGGTTGTATAAGATATTATGTATACAGTGAACTCAAGGTTGATTTCATGTATGAAATATACAGTCCTGCCTAATGCTGGTTTTAAATTTTTATATATATGAAATATACAGGTTGATCTGCCTAATGCTGGTTTTATTATGATATTATGTATACATGAACTCAATGTGATTTTATGTATGAAATAGACAGTCTGCCTAATTGTTGTTTTATATATGTGAAATAATACAGTCTGCCTAATGCTGGTTTTATATGATATTATGTATACAGTGAACTCTATGTTATTTTATGTGTGAAATATACAGTCTGCCTAATGCTGGTTTTATATATATGAAAATTTATACAATCTGGTTTTAATTGGTTTTATTATGATATTCATGTATACAGTGACTCTTAATGCTGTTTTATAATGATAGGTGTGATTGATGGCCAGTCTGCCTAATGCTGTTTAATTTTTTTTTTTATATGATACAGTTTTTCCTGCCTAATGCTTTGGTTTTATAATTGAAATATATAACAGTGAACTCAATGTTGATTTATGTATGAAATATACATGCCTAATGCTGGTTTTATTATATATACAGTCTGCATATGTGGTTTTTTATGATATTATGTACACAGGGAACTCAATGTTGATTTTGTGTGTGAAATATACAGTCTGCCTAAGCTGGTATATATGAAATATACAGTCTGCCTAATGCTTGTTTTATATGATATTTTGTATCAGTGAACTCAAATGTTGAATTTTATGTATGAAATATACAGTCTGCCTAAAGTTGGTTTTAGGTATATATGAAATATTTAGTCTGCCTAATGCTGGTTTTATATGATATGTATACAGTGAACTCAAGGTTGATATTATGTATGAAATATACAGTCTGCCTAATGCTGGTTTTATATATAGATGAAATATACAGTCTGCCTAATGCTGGTTTTATATGATATTATGTATACAGTGAACTCAAGGTTGATTTCATGTATGAAATATACAGTCTGCCTAATGCTGGTTTTATATATATGAAATATATAGTCTGCCTAATGCTGGTTTTATATGATATTATGTATGCAGTGAACTCAAGGTTGATTTTATGTATGAAATATACATCTGCCTAATGCTGGTTTTATATATATACAGTCTGCCTAATGCTAGTTTTATATGATATTATGTATACAGGGAACTCAATGTTGATTTTATGTGTGAAATATACAGTCTGCCTAATGCTGGTTTCATATACATATGAAATATACAGTCTGCATAATGCTGGTTTTATATATATATGAAATATACAGTCTGCCTAATGCTGGTTTTATATATATGAAATATACAGTCTGCCTAATGCTGGTTATATATATATATGAAATATACAGTCTGCCTAATGCTGGTTTTATATATTATGTATACAGTGAACTCAAGGTTGATTTCATGTATGAAATATACAGTCTGCCTAATGCTGGTTTTATATACATGTATATGAAATATATAGTCTGCCTAAAGCTGGTTTTATATGATATTATGTATACAGTGAACTCAAGGTTGATTTTATGTATGAAATATACATCTGCCTAATGTGGTATATATATACAGTCTGCCTAATGCTGGTTTTATATGATATTATGTACACAGGGAACTCAATGTTGATTTTGAGTGTGAAATATACAGTCTGCCTAATGTTGGTTTCATATATATGAAATTATACAGTCCTACCTAATCAGTTTTTTATATATAGAACTATACAGTTCTGGCCTAATGGCTGGTTTTAATTAATATTATGTATACAGGGAACTCAATGTTGATTTTTATTGTGTGAAATATACATCTGCCTATGCATGTTTTTATATATGACATTTTATAACATCTGCCAATGCTGTTTTATAATGGATATTATGTATACAGTAACTTTTCATGATGATTTTAAGGTGGTTAAATAAATACACGTTCCTGCTTAATTGCTGGTTTATTTTATAAATGAAATTAAATAACAGTCTGCCTAATGCTTTTATATGATATTATGTAATACAGTGAACTTCAAGGATGAATTTTCATGTATTGAAATATACAGTCTTCCTAATGCTGTTTTATATATTATAAATAGACAGTCTGCCTATGCTGGTTTTAATAGGAGATTATGTATACCAGTGGATCAGGTGAGTTTTGTAAGAAAATAAAATAAATATGCCTAATGCTGGTTTATATAAATTATAGTCTGCCTAATGCTGGTTTTATATGATATGTAAAACATTTTAAGTGAACTCGTGAATTTTATATGTATTAGTATTACAGGAACTCAAGGTTGTTATTATGTATGAAATATACAGTGTATGTATATATAGAAAATATAATAGTCTGCCTAATGCTGGTTTTTTATGATATTATGTATTTTACAGTGAACTCAATGTTGATTTTATGTGTGAAATATACATCTGCTATGCTGTTTCATATATATGAAATATACGACGTCTGCCTAATGCTGGTTTTATATGATATTATGTATCAGTGAACTCATGTTGATTTTATGTATGAAATATAATCTGCCTTATGCTAATAATAATATATTCATCAATGTCATGGTTTCGGTATGGAAAATGTACATATTTACAATGGCATCCGCACGTACATTGTCCATGATTATGTTTTGGCAGTGCATTCAGCATTACAGGTCCCACTAATGCTATGGGAATCTGCAGATTGCAAGTACATATTCATATGCCAGAGTTTTGACGTCATAAAAGGTGGGTGCGTACAATTATTTGATTATTTTGTAATTATATGTATGCTAAATTTGTCAGGAACTGGCTCAACTGCAGAATTCCATGATATTGGTCTTGGTTTTAGATTTCAAAATGCATACTTTAATCGTTCAACATTTTCAGAAAATCGAAAATTGAAAATGAAATTGAAATTGACACCCAAGACCCATCTCGTATATGAAGCACTATAATTTAGTGCATGTGTGATGTCTACTGACCTCAATAAGCCTCGCTCACAGACAAATGAAATTGACACCAAAGACCCATCGCATATGTATATAAGTGTACTACATGTATTAATATACTGAAACATGCCGTCAGAAAGTGCCAGACTATAGCTCACATGAGACGAAGGCTCAATTAAACTCCCGTTACCACCAGTTCGCATGATCCGTCTGTCAACATTCAGTAGCACTTGCCTGATGTTGACAAAACTTCACATAGATCGTTACTCCTTTTCAAAATTCTTAACATGAAGGTCGTTGCTAATCCAAGATTGTCGCCATTTAAAAGTAATTCAAATTCTTACAAGTCTTCTCATGAACCACCAGACTAATTTCGACGAAACTTGGCCTAGAAATAGCAGAATTGTGAGGTGTGTTGTTCGCATTGATGTCCTAATAATTGACATCAATAGCGGTGGTATGTGTAAACGTTTAGCGATACGAATCTGTTTGCATGTACTTTGGTTTTTAATATTGTTTTTCGAAAGTGTTCACAGGACATTGAAATATCGGAATATAGTACCTGGAGAGCTCTCTAAATCATTTGGAGTTATCTCTAAATCATTTGGAGACGTCTCAAAATCATTTCGAGCTAGTGTACTTCCTACACTGGCATGTAGACAAATAACATTGACACCTAAGACACATCTCATATTCAGAGCACTATAATTCAGTGCGTGTTTGTACTATTAATACTTGTATAAACATGCTGTCCATAGTAAGTAGTTTGTATTTTGATTAATATCTGGACATCTGAAAGAGTATTTCAAAACCATACTGTGTTGTTAAAATGTTATTTGTACTCATTACTGGTATCCATTGATAATATGAGATGTGTTTCGTCCTGTTATAATGTTAGGGGCCCATACAGTGTTTGAAGGACTCCTCAGTTAGGACCACACCATGAACTTGGGCCAATAATGTATTCAAATGGGTTAGTGAACTTCTAGAACTAAAATATAACAAAATCAAACAACAATGCATGTTCAAACAAACAGTTTACGAAAACAAAACAGTAATACAAATGTGAACATCATGCACTACATCATACAAACAGTCTTATAGCAGCTGATATGGCCATGTTTTAATTTTAACCCAGTTCTCTGGGGTTTTTTCTCTTCCAAACTAATTAACAAAATTCAAACCCATTTACCCACCACCAATTAAGAGCCACGCAGTGTCTGGGGTATTTTTGGATGACTGGTAACATTTACATATCCAACCTCATAATATAAAAGATAAGCACATGTAAAAGCTAGCATACATGAAACCCGACAACTAAATATCATGAAAACAAGCCTAATAAAAAGTATGAATATATTTAATGACGTAATAAATACACAGTAAAGTGCGTAATGTTGCAACAGCAGCAAGTTGAAAACAACAAGAAAGTGCTTGTGGGAGTTACAGCTGTTTTACTTTTAAACTGCGTTTTAAAATGCGTTCTATCATGATGTTCATTTGCGTATAAAAACATGACCTGGAAGTTTCTGCTGATTTAATGCATTATGTTGTCTATGAGACCAAGTTTTATACATGGGTGTTCATTGGTTAGATTAATTGCAGCTATTTTATCAATAACGCATATTGTGGAAATTTAAAAATAATACAACTAGAACTGAAAGACAAAAAAAGCAAACAACAATGCATGTTCAAACCAAAGTTTAGCAAAATAAGAAATGGCATAGTTGCATGAAGAAAATCGCTGACATGGCATAAATATTACACACGCACGGACACACATGGCATTGGGCGTAAGAACCCGGGTACATATGTGACACTCAATTTTGTTCAGGTAAACACTGTTTCCAAATAGTATTGATATCTATCAAGAGGTTCCCAAGAGATTAGTTAAATAAATTTGGTATTGTAAACACATTTGCTGAACGTGAATACTAAGTGAAATTCTGTGACCTTGACATTGGGTGTAAGAACCCGGGTACATATGCGACATTCAATTATGTTCAGGTAAACATAATCCAAAATTTCTGACTGTATCGCAGAGCGAGTTACAGTCAGAAAGCACTCGCATCACTTTGCTGTCAATTTTTCCTGACCCAATTGGGTCAGGCGTTTATGCATTAAAAAATCGATCAAATCATTCAAATATCACAATTCCCTTCATACGACTTGTTAATTGGACATTTATCTCTTCATAACAACAATTACTTGAAACATTAAATCTCTTAAAACGTTTTTATTCATACTTTTTCAACACCATGTCAATGGAAAGTTTGAGTTGTTGGTTTGTTTACATTTCTTAACGTAATTACTTCCCTTGAAAATAACCGACTATTGTTTATAGCAAAAAAATGGGGATTAAGTGAATTAAAGCATATCTGGGCGTGGGCGACTGTCGTTCTAGTTTACTTTTATTATTATGCAACTTGAGAAATAAGAAAAATCTATATGTTATTACATTTGGAAATAATATATGCCTGATTACAAATGAATTTCCTGTTAACCATTACCAACATGATTTAGGCGCATATATAGGAAATATGCACTGTTGTCTATTCCAGTTTGACAGCAAAGTGATGCAGTGTGTTCTGACTGTAACTGCTCTGCGATACAGTCAGAAATTTCGGATTAAGGTAAACATATATGCTAAACTAGTCCTGGTGCGATGGCCGACTGATTAAGTTCTAAACTAGTCCTGGAGCAATGGCCAACTGATCAAGTTCTAAACTAGTCCTGGTGCGATGGCCGACTGATCAAGTTCTGAACTAGTCCTGGAGCGATGGCCGACTGATCAAGGGCTAAACTAGTCCTGGTGCGATGGCCGACTGATCATGTTCTATACTAGTCATGGTGAGATGGCCGACTGATCAAGTGCTAAACTAGTCCTGGTGCGATGGCCGACTGATTAAGTTCTAAACTAGTCCTGGAGCAATGGCCGACTGATCAAGTTCTAAACTAGTCCTGGTGCGATGGCCGACTGATCAAGTTCTGAACTAGTCCTGGAGCGATGGCCGACTGATCAAGGGCTAAACTAGTCCTGGTGCGATGGCCGACTAATCAAGTTCTATGCTAGTCATGGTGAGATGGCCGACTGATCAAGTGCTAAACTAGTCCTGGTGCGATGGCCGACTGATTAAGTTTTAAACTATTCCTGGAGCAATGGCCGACTGATCAAGTTCTAAACTAGTCCTGGAGCGATGGCCGACTGATCCAGTTCTCAACTAGTCCTGATGCGATGGCCGACTGATCGAGTGCTATACTTGTCCTGGTGCGATGGCCGACTGATTAAGTTCTAAACTAGTCATGATGTGATGGCCGACTGATCGAGTGCTATACTTGTCCTGGTGCGATGGCCGACTGATCAAGTGCTAAACTAGTCCCGGTGTGATGGCCGACTGATCAAGTGCTATATTAGTCCTGGTGCGATGGCCGACTGATCAAGTTCTAAACTAGTCCTGGTGCGATGGCCGACTGATCAAGTGCTATACTAATCCTGGTGAGATGGTCGACTGATCAAGTTCTAAACTAGTCATGGTGCGATGGCCGACTGATCAAGTTCTAAACTAGTCCTGGGTCCGACTGATCAAGTTCTAAACTAGTCCTGGAGCGATGGCCGACTGATCAAGTGCTAAACTAGTCCTTGTGCGATGGCCGACTGATCAAGTTCTAAACTAGTCCCGGTGCGATGGCCTACTGATCAAGTGCTAAACTAGTCCTGGGGCCGACTGATCAAGTTCTAAACTAGTCCTGGAGCGATGGCCGACTGATCAAGTGCTAAACTAGTCCTGGTGCGATGGCCGACTGATCAAGTTCTAAACTAGTCCCGGTGCGATGGCCTACTGATCAAGTGCTAAACTAGTCATGGTGCGATGGCCGACTGATCAAATCGCACGCCATAATAACTAGATGGCCATGGCCTGCATGTCGTGCCCGCCGAGGCATTTGATAGTACAAACAATTGTTTTATTGCAACAAAGCTTTAGCCCGTTGACTTAAAAACATGCCGCACCCGCCGAAGCTTTGATAGTATACCCAAAAACTTTAACTAAAAAAACACTTTAATCAAAAACTTTATCCTGAATGCACACCAATGTGCCGACTATATCGCTCTGTCTGCAAGCGGGCCCAACAAAAACTTTAAGGGAAATTTCAAAGTAATTTGACCGTGACATTGGGCACATATAAATAATAATGAAAATGTGGGTGACAAATACACAGTATGTGAAGTTTCGAGTGAATTGGTGAAGCGGTTTCAGAGATATAGTGTTCTTAAAGGTACATGCCCACTCAGTAGGCACAAAATGTTCTGTATATCGGAGACATCACCGGAGACATTTTCAAGCAAAATAAACATTAATTCACCATTAATACACATATTTATTGGCATTATTATACATTTTATATCAGACGTAAATTTCCACACTAGTATCAGAGGCGATAACCGTTTTTCCTTAAAATGTTACATTACTATTTATTTTTTGATGCGAAATGATACTTTATAATCTGTCGAAAACATTATTTGTTCAGGGGATCACATTTAATTAGTATAAGTAATTAAACAAGAGGGTCATGATGGCCCTAATTCGCTCACCAGAGGAGAATGTGACATTGAGTTCATATGTGTTTTAAAAAAAGTGTGCTATTTTTTGATGGCAGTCATCTTGGATTAAGCGATGACTCTCATTTACCAAATCTGCAAATGCTTCACCCAAGGATCTTAACTTACTATGAAGTTTGGCCAGCATCGGCCATGTAGTTCCTGAGAAAAAGACGTTCAAAATCTTGAATAAATGGACCTTTTGGAGGCCTTTATGGATGACATAATCATCCGATTCCGACAAATATTTCACCAGAGCAATCGCCTCATCGATACATTCAATTTGATATATGACATGAGCATATTTGGTCAAAAATAAAATTTGACCCCACGGGCCACGCCCATTTTTGACCCCGGGGTCACCATTTTAACAACTTTGAAAGAGCATTGTACATCGATCATACCTACTAAGTTTCGTCGAAATCCGGCTGGCGGTTCATGAGAAGAAGATTGTTTAATAATTTGTGCTATTTTTAGATGGCGGCCATCTTGGATTAGCGACGACTTCCGTTTTAACAAATCTGAAAAGGCTTCACCCATGGACCATAACTGTGAAGTTTGGCCACCATGGGCCAAGCGGTTCGTGTGAAGAAGAATTTTGAAATCTCTAATAAAAGAACGACCTTTTGACCTTTCGGCAGCCATCTTGGATGACATGAACATCCAATTTCGACATAAAATGTACCAGAGCGATCGCCTCTTTGATACCTTCGATTTGATATAGACATGACCATATTTGGTCAAAAATAAAATTTGACCACAATTTGACCCCACGGGCCACACCCATTTTTGACCCCGGGGTCACCATTTTAACAACTTTGATAGAGCATTGTACATTGATCATTCCTACCAAGTTTCGTCGAAATCCGGCTAGCGGTTCATGAGAAGAAGATTTTTTAAGCATTTATGCTATTTTTAGACGGCGGCCATCTTTGATTAGCTATGACCTCCATTTAAACAAATCTGAAAAGGCTTTACCCATGGACCATAACTTTTAAGTTTGGCTACCATGGGCCAAGCGGTTCATGTGAAGAAGAATTTTGAAATCTCTAATAAAATAACGACCTTTTGACCTTTCGGCGGCCATCTTGGATGACATAACCATCCGATTTCGACAAAAAATGCACCAGAGCGATCGCCTCTTTGATACCTTCGATTTGATATAGACATGACAATATTCGGTCAAAAATATAATTTGAGCCCACGGGCCACGCCCATTTTTGACCCCGGGGTCACCATTTTAACAACTTTGAAAGAGCATTGTACATCGATCAATCCTACTAAGTTTCGTCGAAATCCTGTTGGCGGTTCTTGAGAAGAAGAGTTTTGAAGAATTTGTGCTATTTTTAGACGGTGGCCATCTTGGATTACGTAATGACGTCATTTTAACAAATTTTGTAATCCCCCAAACTAAGGACTATGACCATGAAGTTTGGTGACTATAGGCCCAATTGTTAACGAGGAGAAGACGTTTGAAAATGTTCACGGACGACGGACGACGAACACATTGCGGTAACAATAGCTCACATGAGCTTCGCTCAGGTGAGCTAAAAATATCATGCCCCATTTGCCTAGGAAAGTAGCCTGATATCACCACGTGTCACTATCAGTGAAATAGTGACAAAATTATACACTTATTTAATTCCTACAAATAACTGAGAATACATATAACTTTAATTGTTGTGCCTACTGAGTGGGTATGTACCTTTAATTAGCATAAATAATAAAAAAATATCATGCCTCATTTGAATATGAAAATAGCTTGATACCACCGCTAGTCATTATCAGTAAAATAAATATTACTAAATGATTATATATGGATAGCGGGCAAACGTAATTTTTAGAACTGGTGGAATAGTGACACAATGATACACTTAGGTATTTAATTTCTATAAAGAACAGTTTGTGCCTACTGAGTGGTCATCTACCTTTAAAAACGTTAACCTTAAATCAAAAAAACTTGAACAGGACGCTCGAAGTGACGTACATATGGATGTACGTACGTATGTAGGCCAATGTAACAATTATATCGCACTGTCCACATGCACGCATGTCAAAAACTTTGAGGTAAATTTCAAAGTAATTTGACCTTGATATTGGGCACAGGGGTTGCAGTGGTTGAGCATAGAATTAAAATATGGATGATGATAAACACACATGTGAAGCTTCGAGTGAATTGGCAAAGCTGTTTCTGAGATATAGTGTTCGTAAAAACTTTATCCTACGGTAAATAACAAGAACTGTAGGAGAACAGCATACCTCGACTACGAGGGTTGTCGATGTACACATAGCTTGACAAACAAGGTGGCCGCGGCCTGCATAAACACCTTAACCAAGGTTGAAGAAAAACCTTAGCCAAGGGAAATTAAGTAAGTAATTCAAGATTAAATGTAGGTCAATGTCAGATATAGGTCAGGGGTTATTGATGTACATCATTAGGAGATGAAGTTTTCCAAGTATGGTTGGTGTAGGGTCAGGAGTATTCCATCTACAAGCTTGATTAAACATCTTAACCAAGGGGAATTAACTAAATAATTCAAGAGGAAATGTAGGTCAAGGTCAAATATAGATCAGGGGTTATTGATGTACATCCCTATGAGAAAAGGTTGTCCAAGTATGTATGCACAATAGCATTCCATGCACAAGCTTGACTAAAAACCTTAACCAAGGTTGACTAAAAACCTTAACCAAGGGGAATTAACTAAGTAATTCAAGAGGAAATGTAGGTGAAGGTCAAATATAGATCAGGGGTTATTGATGTACATCACTAGGGGATGAAGTTGTCCAAGTATGGTGGGTGTAGGGCCAGTAGTATTGCATATATATACAAGCTTGACTAAAAACCTTAACCAAGGCGTGACGGTGACGCCGGGGTTACAACATAAGCTCTAACTATTCTTCGAATAGTCGAGCTAAAAACCAGATGGCCATGGCCCGCATGTCGAGCCCACAGAGGCATTTGATGGTATCGGAGTATATTTATTTGAAGTTTGAATTAAGGTTATAAGGGCTATAATATGAAAATATGGATGATAATAAAGAATTATCTAAAGTTTGAAGCAAATCTGAGTAAGTGTTGTGGAGATATAAGGTATGCAAAAACTTTAACACAAATTTTTCAAAGTCATTTGACCTTGGGGCACAGGGGCCGCATGAGTGGGACACAGAATGAATATATGGATGAGGACTAATAAGCATTTGATGTAAGTCAATGTGACTTAGGATATGGTATTTAAAAACATACACCGATTTCGGACGGACTGACGCACGGACGTCATTGTGATCACTAAGTCTCGCTTTCTGCAAGCAGGCTCGGCAAAAAAACTACGGATGGACGTCAATGCGCAGACTATATCGCGCTGTCCGCAGGCGGTCGCGACAAACATTGTTCAACCCCTTTTTAAAGGTGCATGCCCACTCAGTAGGCTAAACATGCTCTTTATGGGAATTAAATAAGTGTATACATGTAATTGTCACTATTCCACTAGTTATAAACATTACGAGTGCCCGCTATACAGATATAATCATTTGGTAATATTTATTTTATTGATAATGACGCGCGGTGGTATGGGTATTTTCATGTGCAAATGGGGCATGATATTTTATAATTATTTATACTAATTAAACGCATCAACTGAAAAAGAATTAACAGATTAAAAAGTATGATCATTGCACATCAAAAAATAAATACAGAGAATAAATAGTAATGTCCGTTAACATTTTAAGGAAACACGGTTATCGTCCCTGATATCAATGTGGAAATTTTCTTATGATATAAAATGTACAATAATGCCAAACAATACGTGGGTAATGGTAAATGATTGTTTATCTGGCCAGAAAATGTCTCCGATGATGTCTCTGACATAAAGAACATTTTGTGCCTACTGAGTGGGCATGTACCTTTAACGCTAGCTCCGCACTGTCCCGTGAGACCTATGCATGTGTTAAGTTTCATAAAAAATATTGCAAAGGCGCTTTATACTCCGGACAAATCAGTGCGCGAAAAAACAAAGGGAGATAACTAAACTAGAAAATGTGTTCAAAATTCCAGTGTCCAAAAGGGAGAGATAATCCATGACACGGGCTTTGAATAAAAAATGGAAATAAACTTTCCGCATCTACTCATCATAAGGAAGCTACATATCAAATTTCAGTGCTGTACCTATTACAAAAGTTTTACGAGTTACAAGACAAAATTTTCAAATTTTAATTAAAAAAGGGGGAGATAATCCATGACTCGGGGGTCGAATAAAAATAAACTTTGCAAATCTACTCATCATAAGGAGCTACATACCATGTTTCAGGTGTGTAGCTATTAGGGTTTAAAAGTTTTACGAGCTACAAGCTAAAATTGGAAAATTCTAACTTGAAAAGGGGGAGATAATCCATGACCATGGGGTCGAATCAAACATACATGTACCCAGTTTCAGGTATGTAACTATTACGGTTTAAAAGTTTTACGAGTTACTAGGTTGGTGACGGACGGAAGAACGGACAAGGGTAACACTAAATGCCCCCTCCACTATCGTGGTGAGGCATAAAAATTAGTGAGGCAAAAGTTGTCATATACAAGTAACTTACCTTAATTCATCAGTTACACATCAGACGATGAATGAACTTTAATTCTGGTGTAGAATATTAAAGTTATTCATTATGTTCAATAGTGCTGCTTTGACATGACGTGAAATTAAAACATGCATGACATGATCTGGAAGAATAACCACAGATCAAGCACGCATATTCAGAATCACGTCTGTAGGTTCTTATCCAGCTCCGATTTCTGTTACCTGTCCACAAAATCCAGAATCCAACATTGTCGCAAATTTAATCCTTTATGTTGGTGTACGTTAGAATATAATGTCACTTAGTATATTATCCAATGCGGTTTGTAATTTCTCGTTTCTCTAAATAAATGCGTCCAACAATCCCTGTAGCTGCTATCGTGATAAAAAATGTTAAAGGTTCTGTCAGCGCCTCACATATTGATCTTAATATCCACCATTTTGATTCCAAGTACCAGAATAATGATGTTTCCATGCGCCATCGTAGTGTTATCTGTCAGATTCCGTTGTTTATTTGATCAAATTGATGGACAAATTTGTGTCCGCTAATGTCGCCAAGAGCATAATCTGTGACGTTGACTGTAATAATTTGGCATAACTTCTAGCTTGTGAATTTTTGGTTGAATGAAGTGATCACTATGGTGAATAAGTGTGTATTTGTGCCCGGTTTGCTCAGTAGGTAGAGCGATGGTGTGGTAAACCAGAGATCCCCGGTTCGATTCCGGGCTGGTGCGCATCTTTCTCACCATGTGACATTTAGTGCCCAATGTAGTTGCAGGAAGTAACTCTGCAGAATACTCCCGCATCGTCCGTACCGAGAGTTATGGTGCTCTCCGTAGGTTTCCCCTGCAAAGTACCGAATCACATCTGATTTGCACTTCAACTGTTAATTGCGACATATTTTCAGTATTTTTCAGTTGAAAGAAATGTCAGTATTATACTTTACTCATTAATTTCTGTGTAATAAGTACAGAAAAATATGTCACAATCAACAGCTAAAACGCGAATGAGATCCGATTCGGTACTCTGCAGGAAAAACCTATAGAGCACCGTAACTCCGAGTACGGACGATAATTGAGAATTCTGCAGTTACTTGCCGCAACTACTCCCAACGTGGAGTCGTGACTGATGAAGAAATGTTCCACAAATATGGAATTCTGGGTGGAAATATTTCTACCCAGTAACAATTGTTGCCCAACGAACGACCGCGACTGATAAATACTCCCAAAATTGTACCCAAACATATGGAATTCGGAGACAAAAATTAAACATGGAATTCGAGGACGAATTTCAATTTGGCGAAGAAGAATGTCACATTACGCAACTGACTATGGGGATGAAGTGTGTATGATCTGTGCCTTGTTAGCTTGCTCGGTAGAGCCATGGGCATGGTACGGCAAACATGAGGTCCCTGGTTCGATTCCGGGCCGTTATGATGGTGGGTCTAGTTTTCGGGGTATTAATAAGTTCATCAACTAGTGATTTTTATAAAACATAACATATGAGCTAAATTGTCAGTTCAATAGAATGATAAACATTGTTTTCAATGTGTATTGCCTTCAAAATAAGATTGTTGTTTGATTATAATTCATGTTAGCGCGTTTAACAACACACGAGTCAGCCATCTTGAATATTGACTTATGGTTGGAGTTTTCGGGGTACGTTCTGAAAGTGTCAATACATTTGCTAATTTGTCCCCGAGTTTTCATTTGATGTTACATCATCTCGCAGATGAATGAGGCACAGTGAAGGAACATTTTAAACTTTTCTATTGATTATGATTTTAACAATATTAAAGAACAGATTAATGGCGGACGCAGAAAATCACGAAAATCACAAATGGCACAATCTAAATGGCAAAAATTACCAGTATTTAGTCCAAACACTGGATTCGGTGGTATTTTTAAGAACTTAACATAGGTAATGTCATGCTTATTTTAATCATCGGACGTAAAGCACATCGCGGCTGCACACATGTCTACAAATTAAAAAATATGTGAATACCCCGAAACGACTACCCCGAAAACTGGCGTTACGGCCATATTTATCTTTCTCACTCTGTGACACAAGTAAACCGTTTTATTTTAAAGAAATGGCTATCACCGGAATAAATATTATCATCACAAAATTTGATTCGGGCCAATAGAAATCAACAGCCAGAACAGAACGTTTGCAGTAATAGAAATCTAATTCCAAAATAAATTTTAATTGTTTTTTTTATGATCAGGTTTCGAAAATTAAAATATGCATTTCTTTTAAAATTATTATCAATATGTTCACCATGTTATTATGGTTAATATGCAATTCACAGTTTCCTTGCAGCTTGAAATTGAAAGACATTATGAAAAGTTGTGTTGATCTCGGAAATTGTCGTGTCGACTATAGGATCGCGTCGAAATAACGAAATAATGTTAACAGAATAGGAAAACGTAATATGATACCGACGAAAAAGTAAACAAAACGCAAAATTGATGCTTAGCTTTGTCATATTATACCGTAGACCACACATTATAATTTGATTTTATATGAAAATAAATATATTGTGAGTATGGTGGTGTCTATTAATGTGTTCTTGATATTCGGAACAGCAGTGACGACATTTTGTTTTGTCCAAGCAATTCGCCTGGTAAGAGAACCGCAGGCCACTCTGTAATAGGTAGGCTAACCTTTTGACAGTTCGCCACGGTCATGATTTCAGATTATATGATGTGCAAAACACGTTAGTGCCCGAAGCCGAGATAAAATACAAATAAAACGTAAACGCGGCCATTGCTATTATTGGAAGAAACGGAAGTGGCGCCAATTCCTTGCGCATGTCAGAGAAGTACAAAATATATACAAATGTAAATAAAATGTAAACCAG
The DNA here is from genome assembly GCA_029237695.1 of Conchocele bisecta. NCBI lineage: Eukaryota > Metazoa > Mollusca > Bivalvia > Lucinida > Thyasiridae > Conchocele > Conchocele bisecta. The sequence goes on along the minus strand of CM055279.1, from coordinate 68,169,885 downwards.
TAAATAACACTTTTTAATATAAAGACATATATGGGGTAAAAACACAGTCGAATTGAAGTTCAATGGGTAAACGTCTGTAAACGTTATCAACATTACAAATATATACAGGTTTTCGTTAAAAAAACTACCTTTAAAGTAAGTCTGCCTAATGTTGGTTTTGTATATATTTCAAATATACAGTGTGCAAATTCAAGACGTCACAAATACATAATTATACATTTTTAAATGAAATGGTTGATATTGTTACCGAAAAATACCTCCAGGGAATCTATCAGACCCATAATCAATACAGTTCTGCACGTAAACAGCAAATTATAGCCATGCTAAAATTAGGCAGACCGGAAATTGTCTGCCTAAAATGCAGGTCTGCCTAATGTGGGTTATAATATACTTCGGGTCTGCCTAAGTCGTATATTAGATTTGTATATATATATATATGCCTAATTTTAGCATTAAATATACCCAAAAGCATCAATAAATGAGAGTAAAAAATAAGCTTTTTTTACTCCATCTTATAACACGGTAATGTGTATAGGAGGGAGTAAAGACGTTGTTTAGCTTATTTATTTTCACACTTATTCATGCTTGTACACACACCACATCTGACACACCCTCCCAGGTACAGATAGTAGGATAGTAATGCTGGTTCATTGTCGTCGGTGCGATGGTGTGGGTGTTTGGTTAATAATATGTTTGTTTTTCATCAGGTGTAGTAAATTGTAGTAAATAGTAAATTGAACCTGTTGATGTAGCTCGTGTCAGACATCACCATTGAGGGTGTCTTAATAAATGTTTAGTTAATATGTCATATTTGTTTTAAAATATAATGGATTGATGGTGAGCCTCAATTTTAATTGCTAGATTAAATAAGTTAGACCGGAAGATTAAGCCATGTACACTTGCAAGTTAGTGTTTTAAACTTGATGCATGTAGTACAACAACAATGGCCCATCCTTGAGCTTGCATGAACTGTCTGAAATGTGACAAACCTATTTAATTTTTTGAATGCCATATCTGTCAAAACACAAAAAGGCGAACTTTATTTGCATACATGTTTCTGATAGTTATCAAAATATATGTAAAGTTTGTATACTTGTTTCTGATAATCATGATGATGAAAATATATGTAAAATGTGAGAAGCTACGTACATTTTTTTGTGTATATTTTTGTCTCTAAATATTCCGTTCTGATTTTTCGGATTTTCTTTCTTCCCGACACATATCGGATTCGACCCTGTTAACCGACCTAAAATGACTGTAGCCGATGATAAGCCATTATACATCATTACATAAATAATTCATATTTTTTTTATTATTGATATTGTGGAGCTAACCTAGTTTCAGTACTTTGATTAAACTTGATGTGGTCAGTAGGTCAGTATACGTGTAACCACCATGATTCAGGCATGCCTTTGGAAAATTGTAAAAATGTTGGTTGGAACTGATTTTCATGTAAATTAAAATAAAGTGTGAAACAATTCCATCTCTTTGTAAAACTGACCATACATATACCATAACCGATACAGAAATAGTAAATTATTATAGTAATTCCCAATAACCTCCGAACGAAGCACATTTAATACAAATTGTTTTAAAATCACTCTTTTTCTTAAATTTTCGACCTCATGGTCTTTATCAAACTAGTGTGAAACTGTGTTTGTCTTAGGCTCGTGCGACGTCATGACATCCGGCTCTTAACATCCGGTTTACTGCTATACTATAGACGTCACATAGGACTGCCAATACAGTTCACACTATTTTGATAACTTATTATTTTGTTTCAATATCATCTATTCGAGGGGTGTTCATGTAGTTGGACTAAGATCATGTGTAGAGATAAATATAACAGTCAACTTGTCTGGTGAACTGTACAGGAGGTTCATGTGCGTATATGGCCTTATTGGATGGCATTCGGTTAAATTATGTAGTAAATCTATTTGGTGGTGTCTAACCTATAATGGCATAAACGTTTTTCAGTCCAGTAGCCCGCGCAAAAAGTTTTGCGCCTGTTACTAAATGAAAATATTTTTTATGCCGTATATTCAGCGTATAACTGAATGGGAATTCGTCAATAATCTGGCGCCTATTTCGTCTTGAAACAGTTTACGCCAGCGCGAAATGCAGCACCAGTACGTTAGATCGAGGTTCATTCGCACATACGAGCCTTTATGGAACGCCGATTCTACACAAACTCAAATAATTAATACTATCTCTAATTAGCTCCAAATGAAATAGAGATTTCTTCAAATGATTTGGAGCTGGCTCTAAATATTTAATGCTAACTATAATTATTTAGAACTGGCATTAATAATTTGAGTTTGTGTAGATTTGGCGTTCCATAAGATTTAGCGTATTGCATATATTTGATGATTAACAGGGTGCAGAATGATTATACTGAATGTATTACATTATCACAGTCAAACTGGCAGTGATAATGTAATACGTTCAGTATAATACAAATTAATAAAGTTATCCTACAATTTAAAACGTTGTCCATTTCCCGCGCCGGTGTAGATGTTTCACGTCGAAGCTAATGCCTGCTTCCTCACGAATTTCCATTCGGCTACATGTAGAATATATTATTTTCGCCTAATATCCGGCGCACGAAATTGAGCTGGTTAATAGACGCAGGCGACGTAGAATTCTTTTTTTATTAATTCGTTCCCACGAAATAGCAATTCGTTCCCTCAATTTAACAATTCGTTCCCTCGAATTAACAATTCACTGCCTCGAATTAACAATTCGTTGCCGCGAATTAACAATTCGTTCCCTCAATTTAACAATTCGTTCCCACGAATTAAAATTCGTTCCCTCGATTTGACAATTCGTTCTCTCGAATTAACAATTCGTTCTCTCGAATTAACAATTCGTTCCCACGAATTGTTTTGGCGCCCAACTGCGTGCGCACAAAGGTGTTGCGCGCGCAGCTGGGCGCCAAAACAATTCGATGGAACGTATTCGAAGGAAGGAATTGTTATTTCGTTGGAACGAATTGTTTAATTGAGGGAACGAATTGTCATCTTGTGGGATCAAATTGTTGATTCAAGAGAACGAATTGTTATTTCATGGGAACGAATTAATAACAAAGTCCATGTCCCCTGCGGGGCTCCGTAGAAATAAACTGCTTATTGCGTAGTGTGTGCTGGATATTGGGCTGTTATGTCGGGCTGTAATATCGGGTAGATACAAAAACGACGCCAACTTTCAAATTACCACATCTCAAAATATATGCATTTCAGTTCAGTTTCTTAAATTTTGTATCACTCACCACAATAGGGAGGGGTCATTTAGTGTTACCCGTTCGTCTCGCCAGTCCATCACAAATTGTGTAACTCGTTCAAGTATTAAAGAGTAATACGAGGGCCATTCTAAAAGTTTTGATACTGTTGTGGTTCCGTAATAAATTGTACAGACAAGGAACCCGAGCTGTTCACAAAAAGTGAAATCGATTATTTTACATCTACCTCATAAATCCGATGAATAAGCGATTGCATAACCAGTATTCCTTTATCGGATTTCTTACAATATACATATATTGAGTAAAACTGGAAATTGGAACCTATTTTTGATTTACCTTACAATGTAGATCCAGGGCAGACATATTGCAGGTTACCTAAACATATATTCTGCAAGACTAATATAATTCAGAGTGCAAAATAGCAATGTAGTGCTCAATGAATGGACATATTATATAGTATACATAGAGAATAGTAGGTAAGTGCCGTGAATGGGAAAACATATCTGGCAAGGCTCAGGAAACGGGATGGTCGAGGCTCTGCAGAGCACATCCTGTTCCCAGGCTGCGCCAGATATGTTTTCCCATTCACGCACTAACCTACTATTATATTTATCCCGTCAACCTACACATGGCTGTAAAATGCAAAAATAGTATTGACTGGATATCAAAAATGTTTCACGGCACCGTGTTTCACTGCACATACTCACTGTGTTGACGGGATAAATGTAATATTTTGGTTGAATTACATACTTAGTTTAATAATAAAATTATTTAATATAGTCTAACTTCAAAACATCAAAATATAATTCAGAGGGCGAAATAGCAATGTAGTGCTCAATGAATGGACATATTATATAGTATAATAGTATTTTGGTTGAATTATATACTAGGTTTAATAGGTATTGGTCTAACTTCAAAACATCACCATGATTGTGAGTTAATGCAGACATGTTGCAGGTTTCCTAAATATCGATTCTTCAAGACTAATATATTTCAGAGTGCGAAATAGCAATGTAGTGCTCAATGAATGGACATATTATATATGATATATATAGTATTTTGGTTGAATTGTATACTTGGTTTAATAATAAAATTATTTAATATTATATTCTAGCTTCAAAACATCACCATGACTGAGTTAATGCTACATTCGATACAATGTCTTCATTTGTTTATATTCTATTTTTATTCTGCATTTACACCACTGGTGTTTCACTCTACGGAGCCCCTCAGTTTCTATTCTGTATTTACACCACTAGTGCTGCACTCTACGGAGCCCCGCAGGGGACATGGATTTTCTTATTAATTCGTTCCCACGAAATGACATTTCGTTCCCTCAATTTAACAATTCGTTCCCTCGACTTAGCAATTCGTTCCCACAATATAACAATTCGTTCCAACGAATAAACAGTTCGTTCCCGTGGGAACGAATTAGTATTTATTGGGAACGAATTGTTAAATAGAGAAAACGAATTGTTAATTCATGGGAACGAATTGTTAATTAATGGGAGAACGAATTGTTATTTCATGGTCATTCGCGGAACAGTCAACACTATTGCCCCGAGGTGCTGTGGACGATCCGAGTCACTATCTCATACCATTGTTAATGTGCAAGGACAATATGAAGGTCAAATATGATGTTTGAAGTCAATCCGACTTACCGTTGCAGAGATAATGGGTACCCGAACACTGTAACGCAAATCTTACGGACGCAACATTCTATGTAATTTCAACTTGGCATTGGACTTGAAGGCCGCATGGGTTTGGTATGGAATGAAAATATGGATGGTGATAAGGAGGTATATGAAGTTTGAGGTCCATCCGATTAACCTTTACAGAGATAATGGGTACACACACACTTTAACGCAAATGGGACGGACGGACGGACGGATCAGACGGGCCAACGAAAGGGGGTCTAGGAGGAACGAATAGTTAATTCGAGGGAACGAATTATTTCATGGAAACGAATTGTTAATTGGAGGGATCGACAATTTTAATGCTAGGGAGCTAATTGTTAATTCGTGGGAACAAAGTGTTAAATTGAGGTAACGAATTGTTACTTCGTGGGATCGAATTAATACAAACAATAAGTATACGTCCCATGCGGGGCTCCGTACTAACCTACTACTGTCTGTTTCACGAAAGCTGCCCAAATATTACGACCATATAGACAATTCAAAAACAATATTATTTTCGATAATATTAAATTAAATGAAAATTTAAGAATGAGCCTTCTTTTTATTTCGTGAAATTCGGTCAAATATTGATTTTATTACGAAAAATTGATTTGTCTATGGGAATTTAACATGGGGGAAAAAGTGGTAAGGAAGTGTGGGAGGAGTAAAAAAACGAAAACATTTGGAAATTGACTCCGAAACCGGACTAGATAGCTTGGATATGATCTAACTAAGAAAACAAAAGTTAAATTTTAAAAATCGGTCCAAAATCGATTTAACATGGGGAAATTTTGTTTTCGCAATAAAATCAATATTTGACCAAATTTCACGAAATAAAAAGAAGGCTCATTCTTAATTTTTCATTTAATTTAATATTATCGAAAAAAATATGGTTTTTGAATTGTTTATATGGCCGAAAAATTTGGGCAGCTTTCGTGAAACAGACAGTAGTCTCAATGTTCTGACGAGTCCTATTCACTGGTGTGTTGATAATGACAGTATGTACATGATGTATTGCATATACATGATACTCGAATTGACCAAATTATCTATGCAAGTCAAAGGTCAAAATGACAGTTCAAGTCAACTATGCAATATGATAAGATTTTATATGAGATGCAAGCTGTTTTCTAGAACATTTCTTGACACCGTATTATTATTTTACAATATACTTTATAGTATTAAATGACAATTTCTCAATTGTTCACGATCACGACGGTTATAAAAGCCACACACTATAGTATAACCATTATTGTAAATTACAAGACTTAGTGTAACCTTTATTATAAAAAGTACTAACTTGATTGGTGGGTGGGTGTACTATACATGTGCGGAGTAAGTACGCAGAAAACATGAATTGTTGTACAACTATTATAGTATCATTTACGCCATTTGAATTGATTATTACATAAGACTTAGTGCACGTTATATAACTGGAGGTGGCAGACATGTCCTCGTGCAGGTCATATGTTACCTGTATGTGGGTACGTGGGTCAAACGAATTTAAATTTTGAGTATTTGGGGTGCAAACACGCCAAACCTTACACACCCCACCTACTGTTACATGTATGGACAAACCCATAGTTGCCATTCAACACAGAATTCGATACCCGGGTAACTCATAATTACTACCGTCGGAGCCCTTCAGGGGACGTAGAATTATTTATATTATTAATTCGTTCCCATTAAATAAAAATGTGTTCCCTCAATTTAACAATTCGTTCCCACGAATTAACAATTCGTTCCCACGAAATAACAATTAACAATTTGTTATATCATGGGAACGAATTGCTAATTCGAGGGAACGAATTGTTAACTTGAGGGAACGAATGGTTATTTCGTAGGAACGAATTGGTAATTCGATGGAACGGATTGTTAAATTGAGGGAACGAATTGTTAATTCGAGGGCACGAATTGTTAAATTGAGGGAACGAATTGGTATTTCGTGGGAATTCGCCGGATTAGCTCAACTTACACTGTAAATTTGAGTGTTTAGAAATAGAGCACGTTGGAAACACGTGTTAGGTTACACTTTGTTTAACACGTTTAGGTACAACGTGTTCTATTTCTAAATGTCAGACGTTTTTAGGATGTGCTGTATCTAAACACCAGTGTTTTGAAGAAACATCAAAGTGTGCTCCCGTAAACACTACGTGTTTTGGTTCAAAACTTGTGAACGTGTTTTAATTTAAAACGCGTGGACACGTTTACAGGGAGGTTACACTTTTTAAACACTTGAAACATGTTTAGGTGCCAAGGTGTTTTGATTGAAAACATGTGCGTTTTGATTGAAAACAAGCGGACATGTTTTCAATCAAAACACGTGGACACGTTTTATTCTGATATTTCAACGCAGATGCTTGCCGTTTCCATGCCAGTGTGAAGAATACGTACATCGCCAACATAAACATTTTAGTAAAATGTGCTGAAAACATTCCCCAACTCTGTCCACCAGTTGTTTACAACGCTAAAAGTTGCGCGGGGGGGCTCAATCGAGTGCGCCCATTACGTCATTCCCGAACTGTTCTCTAAATACAATAAATTATATAAATATGGTGTTTTCCAAGAAGCGAAGGGTGACTGATTTTTTCTGCAGAACTACACAATGCTGTTTACACTGGCTAAGAGGCGATACAATTATTATTTCAATGTGAGAATTGAAGTTATAAGACGATTATACGTTTGTCCGGATAACTGATTGTCGATGTTAATTTTCGGGCAATATTACGACTGATGATTTGACCCAATTTTAAGTCAGAACAAACGCACATTTTGCTAAATAGCTTACATGAGCTGAGAAAGCAAGACACGAGGATTGTTCTGTGAAAATGTTATGCCAGTAGCTGCTATTTTAAGAAAATTATTGTAAAAAAAAATGCCATTTTTGTCCGATAATCTGGAGGATCTCTATACACGCTATCATTTAATTTCAATGCTATATAATTATTATATACCGAGACAAAATCTTTAAATATATACCTTTATTGAAATTAAACGAGCCGGGACAATGCCCTTACATACTTGCCGTATATGATAACACCCAACATACTCCCTCATTGAAAATTAACAAAAATGGATTGTATTTGTAAAGGTACCTGCCCACTCAGTAGGCACAAACTGTTCTTTATAGGAATTAAATAAGTGTACAATTGTGTAACTATTACACCTGTTCTAAAGATTACGAGTGTCCGCTATACAGGTATAATAATCATTTAGTAATATGTATTTTACTGATAGTAACGCGCGTTGGTATCAGGCTATTTTCATATGCAAATGAGGCATGGTATTTTTAATTTATTTATACTAATTAAATGCGTCACCTGATAAAAAAATATTTTCGACAGATTATAAAGTATGATCATTGCACATCAAAAAGTAAATAAAGAGAATAAATAGTAAAGTCTGTTAACATTTTAAGGAAACACGGTTATCGCCCCTGATGTCAGTGTGGAAATTTAAGTTTGATATAAAATGTATAATAATGCCAATAAATACGTGGGGTAATGGTGTCTGAATGTTTATTTTGACAGATCATGTCTCTGAGATAAGAACATTTTGTGCCTACTGAGTGAGCATGTACCGTTAAACCGAGAAAACACATTTTAAAAACTTAACTTATCTGAGAATATCAATTACTGTATGTTATGCCTTTATTGATATTTATTACACAGAGCAAGCACCTTTAACTACTTAAATACTGGTCAACTATACGACTTAAATTTAGTGTCTTGTAAATATAATTACACTGTGGGGTACGAACATGTTTAGTAGTTTCTAGTGTGTAACTGCAATGGGTGGGGTAATGACTGAATTCAATTCATTTGACAAATGTATTTTCTTTGAACATACCATTTGTACTAGAAATTGCATCATGATTAGATAAAGTAAATATTATTTCATCTTGGAAATTTCGACTGTATTGTTTTGTTGTTATAGTTCAGCTGTGTGGTAGGTACCAACGCTGATCTTTTTACTAGCACCCGACCAGAACGGACCATGCAAAACAAACGGACTATGAAACATGGTAGCAGATATTTCGGTGGTGTAGCTGTTTGGAAAATAATGTATAACATGGCCTGTCTGTAGTAACATAGGTTGGTGTAAGCCGTAGGCGATTAATAGCATTAGGGTTAGGTCATCAGTCAACAGCGGTACTAGGTCCGGGTTTGGCTTATGTCAACAAGTTTGTGCCACTAGCATATGCCAGTCAGAGCTTGCTAACCACAGCATCTGACGTTGATGCTTGTATATAGTATTATTTTCTTCATTCAGTATAAACAGGGGATGGGAGGGGGAGGGGCCTTGGTTTTCAATTTTGTCGAAATTTTATTTCTGCCACCACCTGCCATCATATTCATAAGTCAAGTGAACGAGTGCAGTACTGGCTCTGTACCGCTGAGCCTGCCGTACCACTAATCCGTGCCCCCACTTGTTTCCGCGTTTAATTGCACCTGCGCTAAAAAAAATTGTTGGAAATTGGTCATATGCATGTTTACCTTTCAGGTGGGAAAGAGGGAAACAGTTGTGAGGGGGATGATAAGCCCACTGCCGCTCCCCATCCCACTACGTTATCCCACCTGATATGTTTTCGACGTATGCAATATAAAACACTATTATAGTGTTTTCAGACGTTACGCCTTTAAAACGGTGATGTTTAGTTTTGAGGCAACTGCACAAAATGCACCGTCATCATTCTATCAAGTGAGTTGCAATCTATGCTGTTCCATATGCCCTGAAACAATACTTTTGCCCCTTTTACACCAACAGTTATGTCATCACCCATATTTCAAAATGGTGAGTATTTTCATGATTAATTATTTTTTCGAGCCCGCTTGCGGAAAGCGAGACATAGTGATCATATATCCCACTCATGCGGTCCCTGTTCCCCAAGGTCAAGGACTTAGACGTTTACGATGGCCAACTGATCAAGTGCTAAACTAATCATGGTGCGATAGCTGATTGATCAGTTACTATACTAGGCAAAGTGCGATGGCCAATTGATTAAGTGCTATACTAGTCCTGGTGCGATGCCAACTGATCAAGTGCTATACTAGTTTTGGTGCGATAGCCGACTGATCAATTGCTATACTAGTCCTGGTACGATGGCCGGCTGATCGAGTGCTACACTAGTCCTGGTGAGAATGCCAACTGATCAAGTGCTATACTAGTTTTGGTGCGATAGCCGACTGATCAAGTGCTATACTAGTCATGGTGAGTTGGCCGAATGCTCAAGTGCTATACTGGGCATGGCCGACAGATCAAGTGCTATACTTAACATGGTGCGATGGCTGACTGATCAAGTGCTATACTGGGCATGGTGACATTATATAGCCGGTGATCAAGTGCTATACTGGGCATGGTGTGGTGTCCGACTGATAAGATGCTGCACTAGTCATGGTGCGATGGCCGACTGATCAAATCGCATGCCATAAAAACTAGATGGCCGTTGCCTGCATGTCGCACCCGCCGAGGCATTTGATAGTGCAACAAAGATTTAGCCTGTTGACGTAAAATCATGCCGCACATGCCGAGGCTTTGATAATATACCGAAAAACTTTAACCAAAAAAATACTTTTACCAAAAACTTTATCCTGAATGCACGCTAATGTGCCGACTATATCACGCTGTCTGCAAGCTGGCCCAACAGCAACTTTAAGGGAAATTTCAAAGTAATTTGACTTTGACATTGGGCACAGGGTAAACACGCGTTGGGCAAATAATGAAAATGTGGGTGATAAATACACAGTATGTGAAGTTCCGAGTGAATTGGTGAAGAGGTTTCAGAGATACAGTGTTCTTCAAGGTACATGCCCACTCAGTAGCCACAAAATGTTCTTTATATCAGAGACATCATCTAAGACATTTTCTGACAAAAATTTCCAAACTGATATCAGGGGCGATAACCGCGTTTCCTTAAAATGGTAACAAACATTTCTATTTATTCTCTGTATTAAGTGTTGTTTGATATGCAATGATCATACTTTATAATCTGTCGAAAATATTATTTGTTCAGGTCACACATTTAAAGGTACATGCCCACTCAGTAGACACAACATGTTTGTTATATCGGAGACATCATCTGAGACATTTTCGGCCAAAATAAACATGAAATCACCATTAATACACGTATTTATTGTCATTATTATACATTTTATATCAGAAGTAAATTTCCACACTGATATCAGGGGCGAAAACCGTGTTTCCTTAAAATGGTAACGAACATTGATCACTATTTATTCTCTGTATTAAGTTTTTGATGTGCAATGATCATACTTTATAATCTGTCGAAAATATTATTTTTTCAGGCGACACATTTAAAGTTACATGCCCACTCAGTAGACACAAAATGTTTGTTATATCGGAGACATCATCTGAGATATTTTCGGCCAAAATAAACATTAATTCACGATTAATACACGTATTTATTCGCATTATTATACATTTTAAATCAGGCATAAATTTCCACACTGATATCAGGGGCGATAACAGTGTTTCCTTAAAATGTTACCGGACATTACAATTTATTTATCTGTATTTACTTTTTTGATGTGCAATGCTCATACTTAATAATCTGTCGAAAATATTATTGTTTCAGGGGACACATTTAATTAGTAGAAGTAATTAAAAAATATCATTCCCCATTTGCCTATGAAAATAGCGTGATATATCAGTGAAATAAACATTACTATTAAAATGATTATATCCGTATAATGGGCACTCTAATGTTTGGAACTGGTGAAATATTGACAATATTATACACTTATTTAATTCGCACAAATAACAGTTTGTGCCTACTGAGTGGGTAAATACCATTAATCAGTATAAATAATTAAAAAATATCATGCCTCATTTGCATATGAAAATAGCTTGATACCACCGCGAGTCACTATCAGTAAAATAAATGTTACTAAATGATTATCTGTATAGCGGGCAATCGAAATTTTTAGAACTGGTGGAATAGTGACACAATTATACACTTATTTAATTCCCATAAAAAATAATTGTGTCTACTGACTGGCAATGTACCTTTAAAAACGTTATCCTAAATCCAAAAAACTTGAACAGGACGCACGAAGTGACGTACATATGTATGTACGTACGTATGTAGGCCAATGTGGCAACTATATCGCACTGTTCACAAGCAGGCGCGTCAAAAACAAATGTGAAGCTTCGAGTGAATTGGCGAAGCGTTTTCCATGATATAGTGTTCTTAAAAACTTTGACCTACGGTAAATAAAAACCAAACGGCCGCGGCCCACATGTCGAGCCCACCGAGGCAATTGATAGTCTCTGAGTATATGTATTTGAAGTTTGAATTAAGGTATGTAAAAGCTTTAAGCAAATTTGAAAGTCATTTGACCTTGATCTTGGGCATGTGGGTCTCATGGATGTGCTATAGAATGAAAATCTGAGTATTAAGTGTTTTGGAGATATAATAAGGTATACCTGTACAAACTTCAACACAAATTTCAAAGTCATTTGACCTTGCGGCACAGGGGCCGCATGAGTGGGACACACGTACGGATGGATGCACGGACGTGATTGTGATCACTATTCTCGCTTTCCGCAAGCAGGCTCGGCAAAAATACTATGGATGGACGTCAATGTGCAGACTATATCGCGCTATCCCCAAGCCGGGACGCGACACAATTGTCCAACCCCTTTTTAAAGGTGATTGCCCACTCAAAATGTTCTTTATGGGAATTAAATAAGTGTATAATTGTGTCAATATTCCACTTGTTCTAAAAATGATTACGAGTGCATAGCTATACAGATATAATCATTTGGTAATATTTATTTTACTGATTGCAACGCGCGGTGGAATCAGGATATTTTCATTTGAAAATGAGGCATATTTTTTAAGTATTTATACTAATTAAATGCGTCACCTGAAAAAATAATATTTTCAACAGATTATAAAGTATGATAATTGCATGTATCAACAAATAAATACCAAGAATAAATAGTAATATCCATTAACATTTTAAGGAAACACGGTTATCGCCCTTGATATCAGTGTGGAAATTTTCTTCAGATATAAAATGTATAATAATGCCAAACAATACGTGGGTAATGGTGAATGAAAATGTCTCCGATGATATCCCTGATATAAAGAACATTTTGTGCCTACTCGTCAAATTGGGCGTGTACCTTTAACGCTAGATCAGCACTGTTCCGTGCGACCCATGAATGCGTTAAGTTTCATAAACATATTGCAAAGGGTGTTCGAGTTATAAATGCTGCGGACAAATCCGTGCGTGTCTGGACATCATTGTGATCACTGTTGAGTTATCTGCAAGCGGACTCTACTAAAACAACATTGGCATGCCTCGGCATATGCAAGTAACTTACCTTAATTCATCAGTTACACATCAGACGCTGAATGAACTGTCATTCTCACCACACCACTTGTAGAATATTAAAGTTATTCATTATTTTAATAGTGCTGCTTTGACACGACGTGATATTAAAACATTCATAACATGATCTGGAAGAATAACCACAGACCAAGCACGCATATTCAGAATCACGTCTGTCTGTTCTTATCCAGCTCCGATGATGCTGCTTCGACTCAGTCACCTGTCCGCCAAATCAAGAATCCAACAATGTCGCAAATTTAATCCTCTATGTTAGTGTATGAACAAAATGTCACTTAATAATCCAATGCGGGTTGTAATCTCTTGTTTCTCTAAATAAATGTGTCAAACAATCCCTGTAGTTGCTATAGTGATACAAAATGTTAAAGGTTCTGTCAACACCTCACATATTGATCTTACCATTTTGATTCTAAGTACCAGAATAATGATGTTTTACATGCGCCGTCGTAGTGTTATCTGTCAGATTCCGTTGTTTATTTGATAAAATTGATGGACAAATCTGTGTCCGCTAATGTCGACAAGAGCATAATCTGTGATGTCGACTTCAATAATTTGACATACTTTCTAGCTTGTGAATTTTTAGTTGAATGAAGTGATCACTATGCTGAAGAAGTGTGTATGTGTGCCCGGTTTGCTCAGTAGGTAGAGCGATGGTGTGGTAAACCAGTTGTCACCGGTTCGATTCCGGGCAGGTGCGCATCTTTCTCACCCTGTGATATTTAGCGCCCAACGTAGTTGCGGGAAGTAACTCTGCAGAATACTCCTGTAGAGGTATGGTGCTCTCCGTAGGTTTCCCCTGCAAAGTACCAAATCACATCTGATTCGCACTTCAGCTGTTAATGGAGATATATTTTCTGTATTTTTCAATTGAAAGAAATGTTAGTATTATACTGACATTCATTTCTGTGGAATAAGTACAGAAACTATGTCACAACTAACAGCTAAAGCGTGAATGAGATCCGATTCGGTACATTGCAGGAGAAACCTATGGAGCACCGCAACTCTGGGTACGGACGATAAGGGAGTATTCTGCAGAGTTACTTGTCGCAACTACTCCCAACGTGGAGTCGTGACTGATGAAGATTCTCCAAAATGTTCCGCACAATTATGGAATTCAGGGTGGATATTTTTCTGCGCAGTGACAATTAGTGCCCAACGAAGGACCTTGACTGATAAATACTCCTGAAAGTGTACCCAAACATATGGAATTCGGAGACAAAATTAACATGGAATTCGAGGACGAATTTCAATTTGGCGGAGAAGAATGTCACGGTACGCAGCTGACTATGGGAAGGAAGTGTGTATGATCTGTGCCTGGTTAGCTTGGTCGGTAGAGCATGGACATGGTACGGTAAACATGAGGTCCCCGGTTCGATTCCGGGCCGGTGTGCATCTTTCTCACTCTGTGAGACAAGTAAACGTTTTATTTTAAGCAATAGCCATCATCGGCATCAATATCTTTTTCACAACATTTGATTCAGACCAATAGAAGTCAACACGACAACAGAGCAGAAATTTTACTGTAATAATTATGAAATAAATTTTGTCAATATCATTCATTCATTCAATCATTGTAGATTTGTAAAATTAAATAATGCTTTTCTTTTAAAATTAATATGAATATTTTCACCCAGTTATTATATTATGAATGATTAAATTGCAATCACAGGCTCCTTGCAGCTTGAAATTGAAAGATATACTAGTTGAAACTGATCTCAGAAAGTGTCCTGTCGACTATAGGATCGCGTCGAAATAACGTTAACGGAACAGGAACACTTAATTTGATAAACAAAACGCTAACTTGGTGCTTAGTTTTGCCATATTATACCGTACACCACACATATTAATTCGATTTTATATCAAAATAAGTATGAGTATGCTGGTGTATATTTGTTCTTGATGTCTGGAACGTGGAACATTGTCAGTGACGACATTTTTTTGTCCGAGAAATTGTGAAGCCTCAAGTCAAGGTCACGACTGTGTTTTTCGCGCAATAACCCGCTAGACTTTATTTGCGCACCATAATTTGTGAAGAATAAAACAGATCATCAATTCAGTTGACCGTCGAGTCAGTTTCAATCAAATATGGGATACAATCTAATGCATTGTGACACATTTGGATTTGAACTCGGATACGTTTTGGCCGTTGTTATATTTATTGACACCGGATGAATGTTTCCGTGTAATTCTGGTACATTTATACCGTACACAAATCTGGTATGTTTGTACGATACAAACGTACCAGAATTATACACATGTATAACAATCGTATAAACGTACGATTTGAATGGTATATCTAGACGATATTTGTTGGTATGTACGGTACAAACATACCGTACGTTTATATCATATGCATATCGTATATAAAACATATCGTATTGGTATAGTATACGTATAGTATTGGCATAGTACGTATAGTTGACCTGCAGAAAAGCACTACTGTATGTTATAAGAGACAGTCCAAATACTACTAAAATAAACCACGTGTGGGCACATCTATTCTCTCATTTTCGCCGATATTGATTTCGAAAATAATGCATGTTTTCCATAAGTGATGTCGGAAGTAACTAAATACACGAGCTTCATATGGAATTCCGCATTCAGTAGAGATCGTTTAGTTGTTTTCTAATGTCTTTGTCATTTTCGGAAAATATATTTAAATAACAATATCGGCGAAATATTTCTAACGCCTGGCCTATTTACTGTTACAGTGACGGGCGTTGAAATGTCATCTCTAAACTACGATCTGCGCATGGAGCCGACAGACCAACCTCAGACGGGGTACTCGACTGACCAACGACAGACCGGGTACTCCAATGGTAGCCCGTATTTCGAAACAAACAACATAAACCCGCATTATCCGACAGGTGGCGCGACTTACGGGAATGTGCATGGTTACGATCAGCCGGGGATGTCGTTAATGGTCACGGTAAAGTGAAGTGAATGTAACAGTGTAGACGGCCCGCCAAGGTCAATAAAGGGCCCCCAATAAAGTTTTTATGGCAATTTTTGGTTACAACTGGGCACCCATGCTGATCGACTTCTATGATATGTAAGCTGTTGGTGGGTACCCCTGCGGAATTGATACATTTTTCCTCAAAGTTACTGTTCGAAAATACAAGATGGCCGCCAAACAGTATGTTATATGCAATTCGTTCTGATTTGGCCTGTTGCTGACAATGAAGAGATTTCCCATTACCATGTCACTTTCATGGAATTTGTGACTAATATAATCTTTCATTTTGTATTATTGATTAAACTAACATAATGTTAAAATTGGGATAATTGGAACTACATTTGCTGGAATCCCACATTAAAAATGGCCGCCAACGCAAGTTTGTAAAGTATGAAATTAAATATGGGCCGCGCTCTGTGAAAACCGGCATTAATAACAACATTTTCAATTTGCATTTTTTTACATATTTTGATGCGGACGCCTTTCAAAAACAATATTCTGAAAAGAAAATGCAATTATGTTTAATAGTTTTTGTTCTATCTCACTTTTTGTAGCACCATGTGAATCACGTACGAAAAAAAAAAACCTAACGTCATCGAGAAAATGACGTTATTGAAACGGCGACGTTTGTACAATGCAACTCAACAGCCTACAGTAGAAATGAGTGTTCATAGACTCATTGACGGTGCTTGCTGTAAACTGTATTTGCTGATAAGTTGCACTAACTGTATCTACAAGTGTTAGTATGTATACTATCAAACATTCATCAGAATAAAACTATGGTATGTACATGTAGTGAACAAAACAATCGCACAACTATTGATTTTAAATCTATAATTAGCCGACATGTGGCTTCGCAATTTGCCACCATCGCCATAATAGATTCATATACGTGTGTCGTCAGAAAGATACAATGTAATTATTTAAGAATTGGCGTCATTTACAGTTAACTTTGACGTCATTTATTGATTTAGGCAATACGTCACAAAAGATAAAAAAAAAAACTGCATTCCTGGTGATGGAAATTGTAAATTGTATGCACATCGTATCGGTGATTGAAACAAATGCATTTTATTTCTGTAGAAATGAATGACCAGAATTTGGATAGGTCTATGGCTGCACATATCAATGACTTCAGCGCCCGATGGGGTCTAGAGGGTAGTCGGACACCCCCGGGAATTTTAAAAAAAACTAAAAATCGACTGTTCATTCCCCGACTCTCAGAATTAAATCTAAGAAAGCGGGACTGTGTAGCCAATATGACTGGCGGACGGGCTAATGTACATGTACCCCGTACTAGCAGGTAGCAGGTCTATGGGAAAATGCTGCGCTGACCCACACTCCCTCGACTGGCACCACCGCCGCTGCCGGGAAAATGTGGAGATAACTTGGAAAAGTCGCGGGAATACTGGACGAAGCGATAAAAAATTACAATTTTCGAAAAAAAAAAAAAAAAAAAAAATAAAAAAAAAAAAAAAAAAATTATTTTTTTTGTTGATTTTTTTTACGAAAATTGTAATTTTTTAAGGCCTCGTCCAGTACGCCCGCGACTTTTCCAAGTTTATATCCCCGATAAATTCCACAGAAAGGCCATTCATTCCTTATAATTCCAGCATTTGAAATAAATTCATCAGGAAAATGTGTTTATTTTCCGTTTTCTTAAGAATTATTTTAACTGCGCCTGACGGTTACGGAAAGTAGTTCGGCATGGAGTTTACTGGGATATAAATTCTGGACAGAGACTTGCTACGGACCAATCAAATGTTAGGGAATTGTGTAAATATTTTTGTGGTCGAATTATCTCCTCTTGATCGACGAACAAACGGTGCTAGTATATTAAACTATTTCAATTAAGAAGCCCCGCCCCACCCCCCCCCCCACACCCTAACCTGAAATCCTGGATCCGCCCCTGAAAAGCATCGTGGCGTACGTACATGTATTTTACATAACTGTACACTATAACACAGTCAATGATTTACACATTAAATTTGTCCCGATCACAACAATGATTTTGTTGAAATGACCTCCACACCCTGCGACTATTGTTCGAGGCGGCTCATTTGAATGTAGACGCGTTTAAGGTGTGCATGTGCTTTTGTATTATATTATTTGCACGCCTCCGACTAGAACGGCCCTTTCATAACAAACAAAGCACTCAGACGTGCATTATTTAGTACAATGTAGTACAATGTAAGACAATTAACAAAAATCTGGCAAAGTCGGACTTCTTGAATGTGTAAATGTTGGAGACCTGTGCATCTGTGCCGTCTGATCAGTGTCTGCAATGATTGCAAATATACTAGTAAAATTACTATACATTCATATAACCATATTTACAAGTGGTCATTTTAAAGAATATTTACATTGTTATCAAACGACATCATACGGCTGATTCAATGCGATATTTTTGAAAGTCGCTAAATATTATGTGACACCGAACACGAAGTGGTAGAAGATACAGATAGAAATCAGTAGGCTACGTCCTTGGTGGCTACAATTATTTATTACAATAATCTGATATAACCATGATTATTGTGTCACAGTAAATATGCATGTGACACAATGCCAACGCACTACATACTAAAACATGTTTGGCCCAGTGTCACCATGATGCGATATGCCAGGAGCGGCGTATATTTTTGCACTACCATCAGACCATAATAATACATCTGTGATACGCTTATTTTTCTGAAAATTTCCAAATCGTATTTTCATGTTTACTTTTGAAACATTTGACAGGCGAAACAGTAAATTAAACGAATTAAGCCCTGTGCCCAGTTCTATTTGTTACATAATACTGATTCTGTGATGGTGTTATCTAAAAACTACCGGTTGTATGGTTATTTAGTTTCAAAAGTCGTCCATATATGAAACAAAATTCGACAAAATCACTACGTGTTTCCTTAAAGGAAACCGAAAAAACAAACAACTGTCTGAACCACTATGGAAACAACTTTAAAATTCTGCTACGCGTATCCAGCATAAATTTTTCTGAGCCACAAATAGTAAAACGTTCAGTACGGTTATATATAGGACAACGTCAACTTATTGCAATGACACAACTATCTCAAGTGTCAAAATCCGACGTGACGCTGGTTTCAAGCGTAACTTTTCGACGTCATTTTCAGGCTTTCATGACGTTGTCATTAAGGCCGGTTTTCACAGAGCGCGGCCCATATATATGTTAACACACGAAAACAAAGAGATGTCTTTTACAGTTTTCGGTAGTTTTCAGTTGTACAGTCAGTTCATCGTGTTTTTGCAAAAATCCACCACGTCGTCACCGTTACGGTGTTTAATGCATTCCACGGTGATCCGTCACGGGTTGCTGTAGTGGAACCCTAGTGGAGCTTTCATGATGGCGCCGTGTCGGACTCCAAACTGCAGGGTGGACAGTAGTGGAATACTAATTATCGATAGCGTCGTCGCGGCCGCCAGCCACACAGGGTGGACTTGGTTACCTGACAGTATAATCTAGCCGTTCCGATGTTCCACTACACATGAGGGTGGATATTACAAATAGTGATTATTTACGTTAAACGTTGTATATTGTTTTGATTTTGCTTAATGGCGATGCCCATGAGTGGTGATATAGATGTTTTCAACACCGCTGTGGTTTATTTTTATGAATGATGATCATGTTTCAGTCTTAATATGAAATGAGTAGGTGCGGTAATGCCCTGGAATGACATACAATTTTGACAACATTTAATTTCTCAAAAATGGATAAATTTTACCAGTGTTATTAAATACATCTCATCTCTTTGAAATATAATTGTCATCAGTCTGTATCGCGCCAAGACGTCAGAACGTCACGTCGCGTGATGTAATGAAACCGGAAATCTGAGTGGAAATTTAAAACCACGATGAACTGACTGACTGTACATTTTCATTGAAATGCGAATATTTTGGTCTAGGCCTTCGATTTCAGGATCCGCCATATTGGAAAACTGAAACAAACAATGTTTATATAATCAGATAAGGTCAATATTTAAATTGTATGATGTTTCCTCGATAATTGTTACATGGTATGTGGCAATTTAGAGATACTTCAAACATAATTTTCAAGTCAACGATGGTTGACATCAGCAATCTTGATAAACATATAATAACATTTGTATGCAAAAATAGCTGACACACCATATGTTACCACTACTTTCAGCATGGCAATCCTTAAAATGGCATTGTGATACGAGAGAGTATTTGTATGTTTCTTTAGGTATTTATAGGGACTAGTATTCCATTGGAAGAAAGCAAAGCATGCATACCTTGGGCAGGCTGATAATCAAGTCACTCTGCATGACAATTTTATATAACTTTTTCACTTCACAATGGTATCATACAAGTTGCAGTGGGACAATACTTTTCAGTTTATACAAATTGTAGCATGACAAATCACATGCAAAATTGGCACACATAACGGACACTCAAGGGCCAGCATCCCTGGTCCTTATGATTGATCTGGATATATAATATGGATGATGAACTAGATGAAAGCGCCTGTAGATCTTTTTATTCGGCAAATAAACGTACTGTATTTGTGGGTGTAGTTGACCAGACACTGTAAAATACGTTTTACTATTACATATATATATATATATATATATCAATGTGTATATGTCACTTGCAGATATAATCAGATCGCTTCACCTCCTTGAAGGGAATGTAAGTCACCTTTAAAATGCACGACTGGTACATGTATGTGTTTGAATAAAGTGTGATTCAATGGAGAGAATAGCAGGATTATGGCGAATGATGAATGTCACACCATAATATTCAACGTTGCAGCTGGACATACGTGTACGCAGCTCTCATCAAACATGGTGATTCAGTTGTGGGGACTAGTTGAAATAATATGTTTTTATGATCCAGATAGCTTGATGCAGCAATGTCAGAGCTATGTTATATCCAGAATTGTCTGGAGTTGAATTTAGGTCACAATTTCACAGGAAAATTAGTGAAATATAAAACCTAATTTCCTTATGGGTTAGAAATTTGCATAAGCAAGTGCCATTCTACTATGCTGTATGTAAGCAATGTAATTATCCCATGTATGGTCATATAATTATCGCACATACTGCGCCCGGTGAAAATTGTCATGTTCCATTCAATGCATGAACTGGCTTTGACGGTTTCCGCATATTATGCACAGTTCATGTTAGGAAATGCTGTCGTCGAACAGATCACTAAACTGTAATATCAGATAAACGTAAACTGTAATACAGTAAAGCTAAACCGTGTATGTAACATATATCAAATTATATTATTTGGATCACACCGAATGATACATCTATCAACGTATTACGCTCATAAATCCTTGAATGACAAGCTTAAAACGAGAAACAAGCCATGACGTCGACACGCTAGAATGACTCTCCATCAGCACGTAACTTTGACAATGATGCTGTTATTCGATATGTTTCAATGGGTCATTATCTTCAAGATTACAATGCAGTAGTTTGCAGGTAACCAGCATGAGCGTTGTTTTGTTATCGAATAATTACATAATTATGTTCTTTGTTGGATATAATTGTGTGAGATATAATTGTAAGATTACATGCATCTGTTAAATGAACATGATTTGATTTTAATCTCAAGTTAATGTTTGTTGTACAGTATGGTAATTGTAATAGATGATAATTGACCGACATGCGAACAGTATAAGCCATGGTGAGAGTACACTGTTGAGCAAATCCACATGGTCATGGATTTACAACTTATGGAATTAGAGCTTCGGCATACGACTCATTTTGTGCCTGTATTCCAAAATTATATTTGTCTAATACAGAGGAGTAGGTAACAATGTTTGTTTCTATAAATATGTCATATTTGGCATGTCTAAAACTGCCCCGATCATTCTGATGGTGAACACATTGGTAGGTGAATAACTGAATTGTTGCTAGCAAATTCAACGATTTCCTCACAATTCTGGTGTGACAACTATATGCAATTTAAGTATATGCAAATTGCTCTAATCATAGCCATGAAACGACTGTGTTTGCTTCTTTGAAAAACAAATATAGTCTGGGGTATTACCTCACGGGCAGATGTATTGTTCAAACACATTAACCCATCCCATATTGTCTCATAGTAGTACACACAACTTGAACGAATGTAGGACATTTGCCCCCCGGACATTTGCCCCCAGTCCAAAAATGGCAGGGTGGACAATTGCCCCCCAGTCGAAATGTAGGGGCAGACATTTGCCCCCCAGTTGAAATGGCAGCTAGGACATTTTGCCCCCCAGTCAATATGTAGGGGCGGACATTTGCCCCCCAATGGAAATGGCAGCTAGGACATTTGCCCCCAGTCGAAATGGCAGTTAGGACATTTGCCCCCTAGTGAACAATTTGAGGTATGACAAGGTGTGACAAGATTACAAACACATTTCCCAAACAACCAGTTTATTTGAGCATACATTTGTGATCAAGTGTAAAACAGATAATAGATTAACGTCAATATCAACACAATCTTGGCATGATTGTCAATGTTTGTGATCAAGTACTATGAACTAACCATGATAATACTCATTATTTCGATGTCTCGTGAAATTAAAACAGATAACAGATTAATGTCAATGTCAACACACTCTTGGCATGATTATCAATGTTTGTGATCAAGTACTATGAAATTCGAACAAATAACAAAATGTCACATTATAGCACATCAGTATAGTAGCACGTTTTAGAGTTACATGTCAATTAGACGAATCGGACGGAATGTCCGACCGCTCTAAGGAAGTCGCGCACATCCTTCTCACCAGCATCAAAGTCCTGGCACAGTTGTTTAAGTCTATCCTGCAGATTTCTCGTCTCGCGGCGGACACGTTTACGTGTTGGGGCACCCTGTCTCACTCGCTCCACTTCTGTGATCACGTTGAGTTGATCTTCTGTATACACTGAATAGTATGCCAGAGTCCGGGATTTTTATGTCCTACAAGGTGGCTGAACGAGTTGTTCCACGCCTCACATTTGTTGTTGGTCCGGGAACCATCTTCTAGAGTGACCTGGTTCACGTTCCATTTATCAATCGCATACTTCGGACTCGTTCGCTGTAATGTGATGCGTCCCCTGGCCCCCATCACAGACTTGTACGGTCCACTCACAAAGTTGGTGTCGAAGTACTCGGTGAGGTCTTCCAGTGCCGGTGGGGTGACAGTCTTCAGATAGCGCATACCATCCTGGACGCGGCTAGGTGGCAGGAACGCAAGCCCATCGAGCATGCCACAGTACTGTTTCACTTCATCATCTTCTTTGTAGAGAGTTGAAAGTCCTTCACTCTGTACCCGCCGCCATGTACACTGAGTAAGGTGGTAGAAACATCCCTGGATTCGGACATGGCATCCCAACATAGATGCGACTGCGCCGTGAATACCCAGTTCAAAGTCGCAAGTCAGGACGGCCGGATCAGGTGTGAGTTGAACAGCATCGCAGGCGTTCAAGACGGCGGTGAATACTTCCTCGTAGCTAGACTGTTGTTTGTCCGGAAGGAAAGCGTAGACACAGGTCAGAGTCACATCGTTCACCTCGGCGCGAATGACAAACAGCTGCGTAAACTGCCTAGGCGCAGTGCCAAATGTCCCGTCAACAAACCAATGGGAGCTATCACAGAGATGTTTAAGTCCTAGTTCTGTCGCAAACACAATTACACGGCCGTCGTTGGATTGTCCTTCTACATAGTTGTCGTAGATCAGGAAGGGGAGTTTGTCTGGACCACCTGTCGTCTCGAATGCCTCTGGTAGCTCAGGGATGTCGTTGATGCTGATTGGCTCTGGTGGGGTGTTTCCACGCTTCAGACGTCGAACTGCGCGTTTGATAGTATCAGTTTTCCCCGCTGCTACTCTCACGCCAACTGGGTGCTGAGTGAGTTTGTCGGATATGAGTTGGCCAGGGTTTCCACGGTTGTTGGTGACATGTTGTTTTATGTCTTGCCGAACCTTCATTGCCGCGATAGCATACGCGTCGCTGTCGTGAGAGTGTGGTGTCGCTGAGCTGATCGTGGTAATCTGTAATAATGAACTCAGTATGTGTACACTTTAATCAACAATCAAAGACTTTTAACACCTCTCATGATATTAGTTCAAACTTTTGCTAATTATGTGAATGGATATCATTAGGTAATCAGTGTTTAAAGCTAATCAGTAATCACACCCAATTTACTTTGATGTCTTTGATAATTAAGTATCATGGTACACTTCATACAATACAACTTTTGCTAATTATGTGAATGGATATCATTAGGTAATCAGTGTTTAAAGCTAATCAGTAATCACACCCAATTTACTTTGATGTCTTTGATAAAATTAAGTATCATGGTACACTTCATACAATATGTCCTACCCTACATTTCGACTGGGGGGCAAATGTCCTAGCTGCCATTTCGACTGGGGGGCAAATGTCCTAGCTGCCATTTCCATTGGGGGGCAAATGTCCGCCCCTACATTTCGACTGGGGGGCAATTGTCCTAGCTGCCATTTCAACTGGGGGGCAAATGTCCACCCTGCCATTTTTGGACTGGGGGGCAAATGTCCGGGGGGCAAATGTCCATATCCCAACTTGAACAACACGTCTTTCACTTTACGTGTAGATGTACATCCCAGGAAATATCGCAATGAAACATTTAACCATTTGAACGAAGTGAGTATGTGTTTAACGGCGGCCATCTTTGATTTAAAATTAGCAAATGGCATGTCATTGCACAATATTAAATGACATATCATACCATGCATACATTTTATAAAATACATATTATGTAACATATTTAGAACTGGTTATTCTACGTACAAGATTACATATCACATTTGATTGCATATTTTGCAATTTGGCGGCCATCTGGAATATTTATTTCTGCATTACCTGGCTGATTTATTAAAGATATACATGTAGTATAGCCAATGTATAACAAGTCATGCTTGACTTTTATTTTACATATTTGGTATGAGTTACGCATGCCTTCACATAACGAAATACAGAAAAACTGACCTTTTTGTCTTGATTTGGCCCATGAATGATCTTGGAACTGCCCCAAAACAGTCCACTTTAGTGTAGACCCATATCTAAACGTATAGTTTGAAAGCTATAATCCACTTTGAGCTCTCATTTGTAAACAAAAAAGTTGAAAGGATTATCCCTCGTGTCTGGAGTGGAATCATGACAATTTGCTAGTTAATTATTTGCAAAGTTCACATATGTAATTATTGTCGGCCATCTTGGAATTTATGTTAGTAAATGATCGAATATGCAATTTTATTAACTGTCACACCATGCTATAAAATCGATTGTGTGACATGCAGAGAGCAATTTAATGGTGCATATGCACGACAATGTCGATTTTTTCATGTAGTGTCCATTTTTAATGTTTATTCTTTATATTTCATTTTTGTATTACTAACAATAATAATACAACCATCTTCAACATTGATTTCATGAGTGATGGCTACCTATATAATTTATGTCAAACATTTGTCTTGATTTGACCCCTAATTAACATTGAAAGGTCATATTTGAGGGGGTACCCACCCCTATCCGAATCTTACCCATCGTAGATATACATTAGCATGGGTATCCATTTGTAACACAACATGCCATCAAACGTTGTGATGCATGCCCTTGCGTACCGTCTAGTGGAGTGATGGGCTCAATCCATATGACAAGGAAATTTCACATGGGCGTGCCTATACGGATATCCTTGTCTCGCGTCACCGGTGGACGAGAAGTCATTGTCTCACCCTACACGTGTTTGTCTCACATCTAGCAACGATAAGTGTTTTAAGGCAACATTACGGCTAATGTGTTTTACAATTACTACATAAAGTAACGAATTTGGTTGATGTTTATTGCTTTCAATGGTTGTTGACGTATTTATTATTACATCATAGCGTATTGACGTCGTTTTAATTGTAATGACTAGTGCTGTATGACGTAAAACAATAAGATTCCTATTTTTACGCCGTATTTGGCTATTTGCATTCATGTTTTGAAATCATCAGAACATGCGATGTAAATAAAAGTAATACAACCATGGGCTGTTGCGTTTACTTTGGATTTAAAAACATTTGGTCTCTTTACAATTTTCGAATAGTCTTTCGCTATCTACGCACTTTGAACATACCAAATACTTTGGTACTACAGTAAACGCAACAGTCCACTGTTTAATTCCTTAAATGAAACGGAAGGTATTCGGCCAGTATTTCTCAACTTTTAAATCTTTTAATCCCGATAATGTTTCCAACGATGTTGTGTATTCCTGATAATGCCAACTAAATTATATCTTAAAGTGAATAAAATAATTGTTAGTCCTGTTTTTCATATTTTGTTTAAAGGTTTCAACACAATTGTAAACCAACATGAACGCGTATGTTATTTTCATAACAATTCACATCAAAATGAGTATTGTAACACGATATGATAGGCAATAGAACTCGCTTAAAACAAATGGAAAATCAGCGCATGTAAGTATTTTTTTAAACATGTTAAAACATTGAGTTTTCCGTTTTTTATGTATTTTAACGACGTCAGAGAAACGTTAACCAATCAACAACGTCGCACAACGTCGCGAAAACAACACGATGGACTAATTTAATGTACTGGGATATATATAACATTATGAATGCACATGTAAGGACAGTGTTCATGAATAAACCGCCCAATATGCCTAGTTTTGGCTACTCGATGCCAATACAATTGATCAGAACTGTGTACCAGTACATAATTTTGAACTTTGTTGACAAGGATACACATCAAGGTGCATGATCAGGTGGTTACAACAACAACAACAATGTCTGACATTGTCGAAAGCGCGCCCACACCAAATTAAGTATTATTTGATATATTCCTAAATGGGAAACGGATTTTCATGAAATATGGCGCGGCAAACACGTCTTCATGAGCTGTATTTGGTGGTCCAGGGAGATCGGCACATACATATGTTTTTCGTTTTTGCGAATAATTAATTTCCGTATCAGTAGACACGGAAATCCATTCTTCGCAAAAATGACAGAAGTTTGGGCCAAAGTACTGAGACCACAAAATGCAGCTTAACAAGACGCGTTTGATGCGCCATATTTCATCAAAATCCTTTCCATAATAAGGACAAAATAAAAGAATCGTATTTTGAATCTGATTGCTTCTGGAAGTTTCAGTACTTGTTGTTGTTGTTTGAACCACGTGAGCATACACCTTGACACATGCAACATAAACAAACCGAGGATGTCCTTCGCGTTGTAGGTTGCACAACCAGGCTTGCAAAGTAATGCGCAGGTGGATGCTATGAGAAAGGCAGAAGAGGCGGACAGGTGTACATCGCTTACGAAATGTTCAATATTGGCCACGATCTTCTGCTGAGCGCCTCTTGGAATAGTCGCCATTGTCCACGCTTACAAGGTATGCTATGGATAATGATTGGATGAAGTAGAGGATTATTCCAGCGTGCATTCTGAATATCCGGAAAATGCACCAGTATGCGTTGGCGGCCGAGTAAACAACGAGTGAGCGCTGCGCTGACGCCGACAGACACGAGTGTAGCATTTCCGTTATTCAAATATACGATGGAACTTCCTGTGTATTACACTTCGAAGTTGGATACTTTTAGTATTCTTTTTAGATCATAGATACTCATTGCTCCAGATAAGGAATTAGTAATTGAGTATTGTTACACCATCATTTCTGAAGCAATTGGCTATTTTAATTGGGTAAAATAAAATCACACTACTGTTTACACATCAACAGACAGCAATTATTGAATAGTTTGTTTCCAAATGAAAACATATCTTGGCATTTCATTATAATTGTCACCTTGGAGACAATTCTAATGAAATACCAAGATGGTGTTTTCATGTAAAAATAATAATAATATGCTATATTGGTGGTCTGTTTATTGATTTCTGCAGCATGATAAAGGTACCACAATTGTTCTCATTGCTTTTTGATACTCGCTACACTTCTGTTTTAATTGGGTTTTTGGAAATTGTAATTGATTTATCTGGAGCAATATCAGTAGGTACACATGGTTCTTCAAATGGGAATTAAATAAGTCTACAATTGTGTCACTGTGCCACCAGTTCTAAATATTGGGAGTGCTCGCTATACAGATATAATCATTTAGTAATATGTATTTTATTGATAGTGACGTGCGGCGGATATTTTTTTATGTTTATATGTTTATACTATTTAAATGCGTCACCTGAAAAGATAATATTTTCGGCAGATTATAAAGTATGATCATATGTACATGTACATCAAAAATAAATATGGAGAACAAATAGTACTGTCTGCTAACATTTAAAGGAAGCGCGGTTATCGCTCCTGATACCAGTGTGGAAATGTACGTCTGATAGAAATATATAATAATGCCAATCAATACGTAGGGTAATGGTGAATTAATGTTTCAAATGATGTCTCTGGTATAAATATCATTTTGTGCCTACTGAGTGAGCATTTAACTTTAACCTTAAAGATACATGCCCACTCAGTAGGCACAAAACGTTCTTTATATCAGAGACATCATCTGATACATTTTCTGGCAAAATATACATTCATTCGCCATTACCCAACATATTAATTGACAATATTATACATTTTATATCAGAAGTAAATTTTCACACTGATATCAGGGGCGATAACCGTGTTTTCTTAAAATGTTAATGGACATTACTATTTATTCTCTGTATTTAATTTTCGATGTGCAATGATCATACTTTATAGTGTGTATATAATCATATAAAGAACAGTTTTGCCTACTTTAATTTTACATATTTCCCTCGTACTTTAATTTTACATATTTCCCTCGTACTTTAATTTTACATATTTCCCTCGTACACATGCGGTTATCCCGACCCACTTGATGCAACCAGATTTCATTAAATAAATAGAGAATAGTAGGTTAGTGCAATAACAAGGCTCAATAATTTATTTATTTCTCATCAGAAGTATATGTTGTGATCACTCATTTGAACCGTCTCGCCGAGACGGTTCAAATGAGTGGTCACAACATATACTTTGGTTCGGAAATAAGGAAAATAGATAGAGAATAGTAGGTTATTGCCGTGAATGGGAAAAAATATCTGGCAAGGCTCAGGAAACGGGATGGGCGAGGCTCTGCCGAGCACATCCCGTTTCCGTGCCGCGTCAGATATGTTTTCCCATTCACGGCACTAACCTACTATTCTATTTATCCCGTCAACACCTTCAAATGGCTGTAAAATGCAAAAATTGTATTGACTGGATATCAAAAATGTTTCACGGCACCGTGTTTCACGGCACATACGCACTGTGTTGACGGGATAAAACTGATTTTCCTGCAATTCTGTCCGTT
This sequence comes from Conchocele bisecta, assembly GCA_029237695.1. Classification (NCBI taxonomy): domain Eukaryota; kingdom Metazoa; phylum Mollusca; class Bivalvia; order Lucinida; family Thyasiridae; genus Conchocele; species Conchocele bisecta. The sequence goes on along the minus strand of CM055279.1, from coordinate 68,140,326 downwards.
GTTCTCTAAATAAATCTCGCTGCAGCCATGATTACAATCGTGTGGCGTCGTTTCAAAAGAAAGGAGACGACATCCACGGATGACTTTGAAATTATTATAGGCTAGCAAACACCAATTGCTGTCTGTTTCATGAAACCTGCCCAAATTCAACGGCCATAGAAACAATGCAAAAACAGTATTTTGTTCGATAATATTACATTTTATTAAAATTTACTTCGTGAAATTTGTTCAAATATTGATTTTATTATGAAGAATTGATTCCTCAATATGAATGCAATATGGTGGGGGTGGGGTGGGTGGGGGGTGGGGGGGGGGGGGAGGTGGAGTAGTTGAGGGAGCAGCATAAAACAAGTTTGGAAATGATTTAACTAAGAAAATAAAAGTTAAATTAAGAAAATCTTTCCACTATTTCTGAAATTAGAAAATAATTCCCCATGTTAAATCCCCATAGACTCTCTTCGGGTATTTAACCTGGGGAAGATGTCTATGGGGATTTAACATCGGGAAATTGTATTTTCGTAATAACATCAATATCGGACCAAATTTCACGAAATAAAAAGAAGGCTCATTCTCAAATGTTGATTTAATTTCATATTATCTAAAAATATTGTTGTTGCATTGTTTTTATGGCCGTAAAATTTGGACAGGTTTCGTGAAACAAACAGTAGTTTACTATACAACTAGTAAACAGAATACAATAACAATTCGTTCACTTAAATTAACAATTCGTTCCCTAGAATTAACATTTCGTTTCCACATTGTTAAATTGAGGGAACGAATTGGTGGGAACGAATTAATAAAAACAAGAATTCTGCGTGCAGTCACTTTAAACATTACATATGTATTCTACACTCCAGTAAACGCAACAGCCCATGATTTTATTCCTTAAATATATACAACTGGGCAATGTTATGCCACCTCTGTCAACGTTAACACATCATGTTTTATCACGCCATTACGGACGTCATTTGAAAGTCCACAATTTATTAATTTCCAATAACGTTGGCATAAAATACGAATACATAATTAGGGTGATGCGGCCAGTCAATCAAATTCGCTCCAGGGATATTACACGTGACTGTGTCATATCTCATTTATGAAAAGATTTACAGAACATGTTTATATGTGATAAGCAGCGTTATGCTACGTAGTACTACGTTGTGCGACGTGGTGCTACATTTGTGTCACGTTGTGATACAATATGATACGCTCTGCGGCAGCGAATCGTAAAGAGGCACAACGTGGCGATAACGAGGCTAGAACGTGGCGGCAACGAAGCATAACCTCCCATCAGGAGGTGGTATCATTGTTGATCCTCACATAATACTCGAGTTTCCTCCACTGTTCGCATGGTATGGATGATAACTTATATATATATCAATGAGGTCATAGTGACGACTATATACTACTGAAGGAAACATATTGTTCTGTCACGGTGTTGCTACCTTGTAAACACGTTGTACCACGCTCACGTCACGTTGTAGCCAAGTTGTTTCACGTTGTTGCTACGTTGTAGTACGTTGTGTTGAAAAGCCAACACATTTCGGAAATGTCCAAAATTAACTTTTCAAGTTCACGTTTTGTCACGTTTTAGCCACGTTGTTCCACATTTGCTCAGTACGGATGGATGGTAAACGTAGTAATATCTACATGTAGCTCTCAACACGTGACAGTGTGACGGGGGGCCTTACGATGTTCAATACACTGAGAAAACCCAATTTATGATATGCATTATTGTCTTGCAGGCAAGATATACGACCGTGTATGGTGATGCGGAGGAGGCTCGTATCAACACAAATATCGCCACAGGATTTTCATTCGCCGCTCTTTTTATCGGCATTATTTTCATTGTGTGGTACATACATTACTTGAACAGCGCCATGATGTATTACTGAACAGATGTTTAATTTGAACCTTTCATCCCTAGATACCTAACTTTGATAGTTATATTCTTATTTCTGGACGGTCACATTACAGATAATACCCTTCTTTAAATGTTTGATCATTACTGACAAGCAATGGAAATCTTGATGCGACATATTGTTACAAACCGGCTTATCTGCATCTATTGTCTGTTTAGCGAAACCTGCCCAAATTTTACGGTCATATAATGAATGCAAAAACAATATTTTTTTCGATTATATTAAATATTGTCAAAATTTAAGAATGAGCCTTTTTAATATTTCATGAAATTTGGTCAAATATTGATTTTATTACGAAATAATGATTTGTCTATGAATTTAACATGGGGGAACAGGAGGTGGAGGAGTTTGGTGAGGAGCCAATAAAATTAAATCTGGCTAGATAGCTTTGAAATGATCTAACTAAGAAAATAAAAGTTAAAATCTGTTCATAATTTTTCAAATTAGAAAATTAGGCAAACTGAAAATTGTCCCCATGTTAAACGTTTGAAATCCCCATAGACATCTTCTCAGAGTCAATATTGGTGTAACTTTCACGAAATAGAAAGTAGGCTCATTATTAAAGTGTTTGCATTGTTTATATAGCCGTAAAATTTGGGCAGGTTTCGTGAAACAGACAGTTCACCTAATTTTACAATGCAGAACTACCTGAAAGTGTATGATATTCTGCTAGCAATGCCTTTATGATAACAGCACAAGTGCATAAACAAATTAATATTCCTCATTACACTTTATACAATATACATAATGTATACTCTGTGTGCAGGTAAGATAGCCTCAAAGTAGCAAATTATATTTCTAGTATTTTCTTTTGCACAATTATATCAGTAGGTGAAATGTTACAAAGGATCCACTGTACGTTTTTCATCCAAGTGCACTGAGAAATTCTTATTTTTGACTATACGAAGCACGTTCTTTAATATATGTCCGACAATAGTATCCATTCATGTTCGACATTTTCCCATGTATATCGTGTCTATTTCCTGTTCTTTGTGATATAATACATACATTAATGAATAAATAAGGAAATGAAAAAAAAATTGCCTATATGACAGATTTCCGTGTTTTAAAAATAATGGGCACATTTATCATCCGAAATCAAATTTGGTTTTGACTTGGGCTACATACAACGGATAGGACGTTTTAAATAATTCGTGTAATAATAATATATTGCCATAATTTATTTTTGGAAGTAGTTTAATTGTCAAATTCTGAGCTGCCTGCGTCAACCGCTACAACTTAATACACAGTATAGCATGCACTACTGTCTGTTTCACGAAAATTGCCAAAATTTTAAGACTGAAGATGTCTATGGGAATTTAACATGGGGGAATTCTTTGTTTGTTTTACAATAAAATCAATATATAACCATATTTCACGAAATAAAAAGAAGGCTCATCATTAAATTTTGATAAAATTTAATATTATCGAGCCAAAAAAATTTATTATTTTTACATTGCTTATATAGCCGTAACATATGGGCAGCTTTCGTGAAACAGACAGTAATTATAACAATGTCAGATACATTTATTCAAATATTTAATCACATTTACGAAGCTATTGTCTTCGAAACCAAGTACGGTGTTCTAATATAGAACACCGTCCTTGGTTTCGAAGACAATACTAGCTTTGTAAATCTGTAAATATCCCCTGTTACAACTATGCAAACACTAGGTACACATAGTATAGCATGTATACGTGTATAGTAGGTCAGTGCTTTTAAAGGTACATGCCCACTCAGTAGGCACAGGATGTCCTTTATATCAGAGACATCATTTAAGTCATTTGTTGGCAAACTAAACATTCATTCACCATTACCCCACGTATTGATTGGCATTATTATACATATTATATCAGACGTAAAATTCCACACTGATATCAGGAGCGATAACCGTGTTTCCTTAAATGTTAACGGACATTACTATTTATTACCTGTATTTATGTTTTGATATCCAATGATCATACATATAATCTGTCGAAAATCTTATGTATTCAGTTGACGCATAAGTAGTATAAAGGATTAAAAAATCTCATGCTTCATTTACATATGAAATAGCCTTATACCACCGCGCGTCACTATCAGTCACATAAATAGTACTAAATGATTATATCTGTATAGCGAGACTCGTAATGTTTATACCTGCTGGAATAGTGACACAATTGTCTCATATAAATAACATTTTATGCCTACTGATTGGGCATGTACGAATTGTTATTTCCTGGGAATTAATTAATAAAAATGCCCATGTTCCATGCGGGGCTTCTTATAATCTTGCGAATATTTGTCAATGCCTTTATTTCAAAATACTTGAATATTGTGTTTGAGAGAAAGCAGCTCGATTGGCTGAACCTGAGTTGTGCTATAGCTCAGGCGCAGGCAATCAAACTGTTTGATTGCGAGTTGATATTGTCATTATATGCTTAGAAACGTTGTTATATCGGCAAGATTAACGCAGGCGGTGATGTAATGCAAATAATGCAATTTTGATACGCATTGACAGTCATTCCATACATCATGTACATGAGGTAGTCGAACTGAGTCACTGTTCGTTGGTTACCAAATTGTTATCTCTGTTTGCTTAACATATGTGGCTGTGACTGACGAAATAGGTCGTATGCGTTTGGCAACCAGTTTAGATCAAGATCAGTCTGTGCATACGCCCATTCTGATCAGGATCTGCACTGTTCGCCAATCCATCAATGAGACACCCGTCATGTTTATACCCATGAAGATTTGTATCAGGATACGGCAATGTGTTATTTGATCACGATCTATGCATGTATTGGCACACAATTCTATAAGCCCGATTTCTCCAGCCACAGCCGCATACAAGGTGTTTTATCACGGGATCACAACAACAACAACAAGTACTGAAACTTACTGACCCCCCCCCCCCCGATTAAAAGTGCATATTCTTTTATATTTTCCTTATTATGTAACGGATTTTGATGAAATATAACACATCAAACGGATCTTGTTAAAGGCCGTGGCTGAAAATACTCAATAAATATCTTGGGGCATCATTATTCTTGAGTTAAACAGCACTGCTGAAACATTTAGGGAACATTATCGGTATGCATGGGTTTAAATGCAGGCTGGGGTGATTACTATCTGACACTCCTTAGGTAAACCGTTATAATGGTAGTTACATAGTGTGAATGGACCGCAACAGACTGGACATGCCACCTGTAATCATGGTAATGGCTATCTGAATAGCCATCTGGATAGTGACTGTACCAAGCAAGCCATTCTTCTGATAGCCAGCACGTTTACTATTGCACCAATAGTATTATACCATCAAATATTTAACAATGGAAGTTGGCTTGAATATATTACATACCAATCAAATGAACAGATCAATTGTTTGTGGACGCCGACGACGCCGGCGGTATGCCATAAGCTCTTATGCACTTCGTGCAGGCGAGCTGAAAAACGAAAATTGTCGTCTGCTGCTCTATTATATATTGTCTTCTTTATCAGTAAAGACATAATTTGTCAGCACTTTAGAATCATTATACCTCCGTGACAAGTTGTGTGTGTGGGGAGGGGGTGACTAGAGTCAGGTTGTCCGTCCGTCCGTCCGTCCGTCCCTAATCTTAACATCAGAGAAATATGTCATGACTTATATTTCCTTCATCGAACATTCTTAATATTTCACACATGCATTCCTCAAAGGGTCTACTACCATGCTGTGACAATTCCACGACCGTCCAACCCCCGCTGATCCCAAGGTCAAGGTCACATACTTAGTCTCTTCACAAAACCTAACATCAGAGAAATCTGTTATAACCTTTATTTCCTTCATCGAAAATTCTTAATATTTCACACATGCATTCCTCTAAAACTTAACATCGGATAAATCATGCTATGACAAATCCATTACCGTGTCGCCCCCGTCGCTAAGCCCAGGGTCAAGGTCACAGACCCACAGACTACAAATCTCCACATTTGGAGACACCTGTGACACCTGGGACCACGCAGGGGCATTCCGTAAACATCGCTTACTGACAAATCTAGTTTACATTGAAAATGATTCCCAAGTGATGCCAAAGAATGTTTTTCAAGAGAAAAATGAAAATTAGAAAATAAACAGAAGACAACAAATATTAATTCAGCAATGTAAGGGTTAATGCTGTTAAGTTTATATAACTAAATACTTATTATTTCATACATGCACCATGAAATTACCAGGCAAAACTAGAGATTATGTTTCACCCCTAAGTAACTGGAATGGATTTTGATATGTTAATTTTGCAACCACTCCAATTGTCACAACATGATTTTCAGACTAGTCCATTTATGAAAAGGGGGTGTTTTTGTTCTTAAAAATATGAAAATTGCTTGCAAAATGTGCAGATCCTGATGAGACGGCTCATCTGGATCTACCCTTTTTGCCAATACCACACAGGCCTGTGGTGTTGATGGAGAAATTCTTACAAACGTGTCAACGTAAATAATTGCCCAAGTGTTTCAGCGATCTTGTAACGGTCAAAAAGAGCAAGCCCAATAGGTCAAACAGTACAGAAGATAGAGGCGAATGGGGGATGCATGCCACAACATGTCACTGATAGTGTCACATCAAGAATTACATGCAGTGAGAACAGGGGAGTCGGGAGCTATTGTAATGTTTAACCGGGCTACATGTGCCATGATACTGCTGTTATCTCTGGTGTGTGGCAAGAACTGCAAGCAACCCAATTGTGTGTCCTAATGTTGTCTGGGGAGCATGGTTGTTTGTATAACTGACCTGAGCTGAATTTAATGAGATTAATGAATGTGAGTTACGTCTTCCCAAGCGTGAACGACCACGGCCTTTAAGCAGCATTTGGTGGTCTTGGTACTTTGGCCCACACTTCTGTCGTTTTGGGAAGAACCGATGTGCGTGTCTACTAACACGGAAATCGATTCTTTGCAAAAACGACATAAGTATGTGCAGAACTCCAGGGACCACCAAATGCAGTTCATAAAGACGCGGCGCCATATTTCGTCAAAATCCGTTGCCTGTTAAGGAACTTATCAAATCATACTTAATTTGGAGTGGGCACGCTTTCAACATTTTCAGCCATTGTGTTTGTTGGTTTAACCACGTGATCATGCACATTGACATATTAATCACTTAGTCTGTTGTTTTAATGCCACCGGTCTCAAAGAGCTGGGTGGCATATTGTTTGTGAACAGTCCGTCCGTCCGTCTGTCTGTCTGTCTGTCTGTCTGTCCGTCCGTCCGTCACACTTTTCGGTTAACCACTTTGTCACAGTTTCTCAAACTGGCCATAGCATCTTCATAAGTTGCTTAATCGCTTCAATACTTCAACACTTCATTCATTGGTATGTGTACCACACCTGCCTTGTCATAATTTATATGACCTTCGCCTTTGACCTTCACCAGGTTACTTAAATGACTTAACAATTTTGGTTAACCAGTTCGTAACAGTTTCTCAAAATGGCCATATCATCTACATAAGTTGCTTAATCGCTTCAATACTTCAACACTTCATTCATTGGTATGTGTGCCACACCTGCCATTTCATAATTTATATGACCTTCGCCTTTTGACCTTCACCAGGTTACTTTAATGACTTAACAATTTTGGTTAACCAGTTCGTCACAGTTTCTCAAAATGGCCATAGCATCTGCATAAGTTGCTTAATCGCTTCAATACTTCAACACTTCATTCATTGGTATGTGTGCCACACCTGCCTTTTCATAATTTATATGACCTTCGCCTTTTCACCTTCACCAGGTTACTTAAATGACTTAACAATTTTGGTTAACCAGTTCGTCACAGTTTCTCAAAATGGCCGTATCATCTACATAAGTTGCTTAATCGCTTCAATACTTCAACACTTCATTCATTGGTATGTGTGCCACACCTGCCTTTGCCTTTTCATAATTTATATGACCTTCGCCTTTTGACATTCACCAGGTTACTTAAATGACTTAACAATTTTGGTTAACCAGTTGGTCACAGTTTCTCAAACTGGCCATATCATCTACATAAGTTGCTTAATCGCTTCAATACTTCAACACTTCATTCATTGGTATGTGTGCCACACCTGCCTTTTCATAATTTATATGACCTTCGCCTTTTCACCTTCACCAGGTTACTTAAATGACTTAACAATTTTGGTTAACCAGTTCGTCACAGTTTCTCGAAATGGCCGTATCATCTACATAAGTTGCTTAATCGCTTCAATACTTCAACACTTCAATCATTGGTATGTGTGCCACACCTGCCTTTGCCTTTTCATAATTTATATGACCTTCGCCTTTTGACATTCACCAGGTTACTTAAATGACTTAACAATTTTGGTTAACCAGTTGGTCACAGTTTCTCAAAATGGCCATATCATCTACATAAGTTGCTTAATCGCTTCAATACTTCAACACTTCATTCATTGGTATGTGTGCCACACCTCCCTTTTCATAATTTATATGACCTTCGCCTTTTTACCTTCACCAGGTTACTTAAGTGACTTAACCACTTTGTCACAGTTTCTCAAATATGCTGCAGGTGGCATCCGCGTTCGACAGACGCAGTTCTTGTTATATTAGACCTTTCATAATTAAATTCTGATATTATTATCTTAAACGAGCGTTTTATTATTTATGTTTGACTATTAATGTGAGTGACTCGTTGCTCGTTTGAAGCATAACGGGTGTTTAATTGATGATGCAGGGTGCAGTTCCTAATCAGACTGTGCTATACACATGCTGATATACACTGGTCACAAAACCCATATGCTTAATTTATCGAGTCAAAGTCGCAAATAAACAACATATTGAGAAGTTACTTGTGACTTTTATTTAACCTTACACAAATTATTATTTTCATAAATTCTTAAAAGTGTTGTTTTTTAATATATTTTTGGCGACCCTTTTGGATTCTGAGATGGCTAAAACGCCACAAATATTAATCTACCTGGCTAGACGTTTTGTTGTTTGCTTTATTTCAATGACGGCCATCTTAGATTTGACCTAGTCATCTTAGATTTGACCTAGTTTCAGGTATTTCATCAATGTAGATTTTGTTAAACAATGTTTGTTTTCAGTAACTAATATCTAAGTCTTGAAAACAGTTCGGGAACTAAATGTTGCAATCAGTGACAACATAATTTACAATAACTGTCGATATTTACACTGTCCTTACAGTCATAAAAACCCATTCAACGTATTGCGTTTATATCCCAGTACATTACATTAGTCCCAGGTGACGTTACAGTTTACAGTTTGTTTGACGTCATTAAAATACATGACGTGAATAGTCATTGTCAATAATGTCAATAACGTCACGCTATTGACAGTCAACGTCGCTTTTCCATGAATAGCGACAAAATGACGTTAAACAATAAGATTCCTAATTGTAACGCCGTATTTGGTTATTTACTATCCGAAACTATCCGAAAATGGGGTGTATATTTATAAGTAATACAATCATGGGTAGTTGCGTTTACTGTAGTATGAACACGAGTTGTCAGAAGACAATGAAGTTCGCCTGTTGACAGCCTACACTCAAACTTGGCACAGTTGTATAAAAAATATGAATATTATATAACTTAACCTTGGGTTAAGGGGTGTGCGGTGGACCTTGACATTGAGGTCAGTGGTTGAAGCTGAGTCGTGGATTTGCTACAGCATGATATAGCATGTAAAGATGAATGCATGTATGAAAACAGAAGAAAAACAAACTTTAACCCAACGCTATATTTATGAACGCACTAAGTTGGTGATGTTCTACAGCATGATACATATTCACATGAGGAATGCATGTATGAATGTGCTAAGTTTGTGACCTTGACCTTGGGGAAATCGGTGGGGGGGGGGGGGGCGGTGCATCATGGATTTGCTGCAGCACATTAGAATATTATCAGATGAATGCACGTATGAAGTATCAAGGCGTTCCCTGTAAAGCAACGGAAGCTATAAAAAATACATTTACTCCAACGTTAAGTTTATGATGCTGATCTTGGGAAAAAGGGTGAGGGGTTGGTCATGGATTTGCTGTAGCACAATAGAGGATCATCAGATGAATGTATGTATGAAATATCAAAGCGTTCCCTGTAAAGAAACATAATTTACACAACAGTTACCCCAACGTAAAGTTTATGAACATGCTTAAGATTGTGAACTTGACGTTGGAGTAAGGGTTGAATGGTGGGTTGTGGACTTGCTACAGCATGATAGAGGGTCATCTGAGGAATGCATGTTTGCAATATCAAGGCATTTACCCCAACGTTAAGTTTATGAATGTGCTTAGTTTGTGACCTTGACCCTGGGGTAAGGGGTGGGGTGGGGTGTGTCAGGGGTGGGGTGTGTCATGGATATGCTATAACACATTAGAGGATCTTCAGATGAATGCATGTATGAAATATGAAATCGTTCCCTGTAAATAAACAGATGTTACACAACATTTACCCCAACGTTAAGTTTATAAACATGCTAAGTTTGTTACCTTGACGTTGGGGTAAGCGTTGGGTGATGGGTTGTGGATTTGATACAGCATGATAGAGGGTCATCTGAGGTATGCATGTATAAACTATCAAGGCTTTACATGCAAGGAAACAGATGATCATGCTAAGTCTGTGACCTTGACTTTGGGGTAAGGGATGGGTGGTGAGTTGTGGATTTGCTACAGCATGATAGAGGGTCATCGGAGGAATGCATGTATGGAATATCAAGGCGTTCCATGAAAGAAAACAGATGTTATAAGACGTTTACACCAGCGTTAAATTTATGAATGTGCGAAGTTTGTGACCTTGAACCTGGGGTAAGTGGTGGGCGGTGGGTCATTGATTTGCTATAGCACGATAGAGTATCATCAGATGAATGCATGTATGAAATACCCAGGCGTTCCCTGTAAAGAAACAGAAGTTATAAAAATACATTTACTCCAACGTTAAGTTTATGATGTTGATCTTGGGGAAAGGGGTGGGGGAGGGGTGTGGGTCATGGATTTGATGTAGCACAGTAGAGGATAATCAGATGAAAGCATGTTTGAAATATCAAAGTGGTCCCTGTAAAGAAACAGAAGTTACACAACATTTACCCGGAACGTTAACTTTATAAACATGCTAAGTTTGTGACATTGACCTTGTGGTAAGGGTTGTGTAGTGGGTTGTGGATTTGTTACATCATGCTAGAGGGTCATCTCAGGAATGCATGCTTGAAATATCAAGGCGTTCCCTGCAAGAAAACATATGTTATAAGAGATTTACCCCAAAGTTAAGTTTATGGATGTGCTAAGATTGTGACCTTGACCTTGTGGTAAGGGTTGTGTAGTGGGTTGTGGATTTGTTACATTATGATAGAGGGTCATCTCAGGAATGCATGCTTGAAATATCAAGGCGTTCCATGCAAGAAAACATATGTTATAAGAGATTTACCCCAAAGTTAAGTTTATGGATGTGCTAAGATTGTGACCTTGACCTTTGGTGTACTGGATGGGCGGTGCGTCACGGATTTGAGATAGCACGATAGTGTATCATCAGATGAATGCACGTATGAAATATCAAGCCGTTCCCTGTAAATACATAAATGCATGTATGAAATATGAAGGTATTGCCTGTAAGTTACACAACATTTACCCCAACGTTAAGTTTATGAATGTGCTAAATTTGTGACCTTGAACCTGGGGCAAGGGGTGGGCGTTGGGTCATGGATTTGCTATAGCACAATAGAGTATCATCAGATGAATGCATGTTTGAAATATCAAGGTGTTCCATGAAAGGAAACATATGTTATAAGACATTTACCCCAACGTTAAGTTTATGAATGTGCTGTGTTTGTGAACTTGACCTTGTGGAAAAGGGTGGGGGTGGGTCATGGATTTACCATAGCATGATAGAGTATCATCAGATGAATGCATGTATGAAATACCCAGGCGTTCCCTGTAAAGAAACAGAAGTTATAAAAATACATTTACTCCAACGTTAAGTTTATGATGTTGATCTTGGGGAAAGGGGTGGGGGAGGAGTGGGTCATGGATTTGATGTAGCACAGTAGAGGATAATCAGATGAAAGCATGTTTGAAATATTAAAGTGTTCCCTGTAAACACGCTAGTACATGTATATTTATAGGTTATTTGATTTGTATGTGGATATATATATGCACCAGTTCCACAGCGTGCGATATTGGGCGACTGTGGGAGCGCAACATCGTTGTGCTGCGGAACGATTGTCATATATCCACATACAAATATACGGAGCCCCGCAGGGGACATGGATTTATTTTTATTAATTCGTTCCCACGAAATAACAATTCGTTCCCTCACACAATATAACAATTCGTTATTTCATGGGAACGAATTGTTAAATTGAGGGAACGAATTGTTAATTCGTGGCAACGAATTAATAAACAAAATAAGTATACGTCCCCTGCAGTGCTCCTTACAAATCCAATAAACTGTGTATTATATACATTCATCACTCGCAATTTATATTCGACTACAAAGTACACAACATATAAATAAAATAAACAATTTAGAAGGACACGATTTAGAAGGAACTATTTGGCGAGGTGAAACGTAGTTATAGATTAGTTTACAGACAGGCTTCAACTTCTCACGGTCGGTTACATATCGGCACATTCATATAAATATACGCCATTTGGTAGAAGAACTACGGTACGCGGTGTGCATATTGCGTAATATCATCGTTACCATTCATATTGTGTATATACCAACAAATTGGTTTCCACGGGCTTAAAGTTCTCAACCCCCCCCCCCCCCTCCCCCCCCCCCTCCCCCAGCGTGAGCCCTTTAAGCCGCTATGACTAGGCTGAAGGTTTTCACGGACTTAAGGGGCTCACACCCCCAGCGTGAGCCCCTTAAGCCGCTTGGCTAGGCTGGAGGTTTTCACGGACTTTAGGGGCTCACGTTACAGGGCCCCAGGTCAACAGACGCATCTGCGCAATTAGATCACGGGTAACACTGATTGTCTTCTTTGTGCAAATGTTGGCAGCACGTAATCTAAGTAGGTTAATATATAGAATATCAGGTCAGCGTCTTTATATTTCATCTTTTTCCGACACGGCTAAGAAACGCGTGGTAACATTATTATTAGGCAACGTAAATATGCCAGAGGGTGAGCAAGTATGTAGCTGTGATTGGAGAAATGGGACTTATGGATTATGTGACCAGTCTATATCCACATCAGCCTGTGCATTTGCAGAATCTGATCAGTATCTGCACTGTTCGCGATTCCATCAATGAGACACCCGTCACTGTTCTAACTAGGAATATATATCTCATGCTGGCTATTTTATCTTTATTTACATTGGTACCATATCCCATAAGCCCCATTTCTCCAGTCACGGCCACATATGACACTATTGCGACGTTGTGATGAATGTCAAATTGTGTTACCATCCGTCATTACCTGAGGTTTCATGTAGTTTCGTGTCGTGTAGAGGCATATTGAAGAGAAGTGGCTTAACAACGACTTCAGAATTGTTCAACACAAGATAGCAAAATAAAAATGATACGTCATACCTTCATGAACAATCCGGTGTCTCAATCACATACGGTGGGGCAAGGTCACGTTTGAGGTCATTAAGTGCAAAGAGGTCAAACGAGTTAAAAACATATTTTATTTTAGTCATGGACAGGCACAGTTGCGCTTTTCTGCATGTCAACTATACGTACTATACCAATACTATACGTATACTATACCAATACTATATGTTTTCTATACGATATGCATATAATATAAACGTACGGTATGTTTGTACCGTACACATCAACAAATATCGTATAGATTTACCATTCAAATCGTACGTTTATACAATTTGTATACATGTGTATAATTCTGGTACGTTTGTATCGTACAAACATACAAGATTATGGTATATTCATACCATATCCGTACGGATATATCGTATATACGAACGGATATCGTATGTTTGTATAATATTAATACGTTTGTACTATACGATGATACGGTATAAACATACCGATAGTATATGATCATACGATATGCTCATTAAATATACCCATACTATACGATTACGATATGTATACGATATTAGTATATACACATATGTAAGGAGCAGAAAAGCGCTACTGTACATGTACATGCATGAATTATCGGATACAGTTGGTTTAGTTGTTGATTATTGCTCCATACCACATATACGAAACGATTCGGTTGTGTGGGTGGTCCAAATCGTTGTGTATTTTCTGATTTTCAAGATGGCCGCCGGTATCAACATTGTGTCTTAAATATATTCTCACTTTATGATTATATGCCGCTCGGTGCATACATTATGTAAATGCATACATAGAAATATGTTCAGATACCATATTAAAACAATTCACCACCGACGGACAAATTAATATAAATACAATATGGCCGCCATATATTCATCAAGGCATGCAGTAAATTGTAGTTGGTAACGTCACATGACGCTGTTCGACCAATGGAACAACCCGATTATGCGGATTAAGGACCCGTTCTATAAATGATCTTCCTTGATTCAAAGATAATTGCTTCGTAAATGTGATGCAATACATGGATAACTTATATGAGATCAGTGCCATGTTAAATGTTAAGTATAAGTTAGATCACGGTTCGTCCGCATGTGCGAGGAGATAATCCACGAGCTTTAGAAAGCGGATTATCGCTCGTACATGCGGACAAACGTGATCTAACTTATTTATCACATCCTCATGCACATACCTTGCACACCCGCTGTGTTAATACAGAAACAACACCCGGACGGAAATGTGTCAAAGATGTGATAATGTATATTATACGGCACATGAAGTGGCCAAGCCGGCAATCTTTGTGTGTTCCAGCCATCAGCAAGTTTCACCTCTTCTGGTGGTTGACAAGAAACTGACAATGCGAAGTAGAACATATAATATAATGTACATAAAAGCCATGACAGTGGACTCATATCACTTATATTACACAAAGATGTACTTCAAGTCAGATATGGTGTACTTTTAACAACATTCTCAAAATGTTATATACATGTACATGTTTAATACATGTACGCTATGGCTGGCGTGTACACTTTCACTAGACTCTGAATTGTGTTGTATGTAACTACAGTGCAACCTCTCTACAACAGCCACCCGTAGGAAGACGCAAAACTGGCTGTTGTAGAGAGGTGTCTGTTGAAGGGAGGTTAATGCTGAATAAAATGTTGTCGTCAGCTGTTTATTTATTTTCTTTGATAATTGTCATCAAAAAAGTGCTTTGGCAACATGTTAGAATCATTTCCAATGGAAATGATTCTAAACTGCTGTCAAAACATGTTTTTGTTGAGAAAGAAGGCAAACCAACAGCAGACGACACTTTTCGTGCTCAGCAGTGTAAGGGTTAGATACTGAGTAAATCATCCCTTAGGATGTAAAATAGCGGCTGATATAAAGAGGGTTTTGTTGTAGAGAGGTCGCCGTTCGTGGAGGTTCGATTGTACACACATGTCATATATCCTCTCCCCGTATGAAGCTAAGCTTTACTGCACTATTGTACTATTGATAGGAGTCCGTTGTCCCGGATTTTGTATGTATGATTAGCTACATTATATAATATGTTCTACTTCGCATTTTGAGTTTATTGTCAAACGCAAATAGAGGTGTACATGTAACTGACTGATGGCTGGAATACACACAGTTGGTCCTTAAGTTAATATTGAATAGCAATGTTCGTTATAAGTCCGTATGTATTCGCTCAATTCATAGCGAGTTATCCGATAACTTTTATTATCTCCCTGATGAAGCAATATCTTTAAATATCACTGAACTCTCTATTATCTACGGAAACTCTGCCTGCATTTTCGTAGTTACCTACGGAGAAATCTCTGTGTTTCGATACCTTCGGAAATATGGCTGTGCTTTGCTCTACTCGTTAGCGATGGACAATATGTCCCTGTCCTCCTGACGATGTTCGTCGTTACCTCTGGACAATGTGGCTGTGTTTTCATGGTTACCTACGGATAAGGGAGATAATCCCGAGCTATGACAAACGGTTTCACTTTGGAGTTACCTCCCTTTACATTTACTTCGCCGCAAACAAACTGTCCTTCACATTTGAATGCATAGTATCGATAATAACCGCGTTAATTATTCTTACGACCTGTGTAGAATCAGAACAGCCTGTATATCTACACAGTCCCAATAATGGTATACACTGTTCGCAATGTGATCATCAAACAGTATTATATGACTTACGTATTTCAGTCATTCTCAGTGGCCGAAACACGGCCACGTGGTTATCTACAAATTGACCGATCCGAGATGTGTTTATTCATGTAAACAAACCTATCGTTCACCTCCTAAGAGCGCATGCGTAAAGTTTATTTATAAGTTAAGTTTATTCAACTATTGTTTTGAAACACATTATTTATTTCAGGAGAATTTTGTAAACATATTGATTTTGTGGGAGGGAAATCGTTGTAAGGGTCATATAATAAAACAATAATGGTATTTTGAGTCGGTGTACATGAGATTTACGGACCTGAGAAAAGTGAACACTTTTCAGGTCGGACTCCGTGAATCTCATGTACACGGACTCAAAAGACAATACGTGTATATTGACTTAACCGTCAACTGAACATTTGTGGCTGTGAGTGGAGAAATGGGGGCTTACGGATTTGATGACCGGTGTAGATATAAATCAGCCTGTGCATTACGGAGCCCCGCAGAGGACATGGATTTTTAGCTCACCTGAGCGAAGCTCATGTGAGCTATTGTTACCGCAATGTGTCCGTCGTCCGTCTTCCGTCGTCCGTCGTCGTCATCCGTCGTCCGTGAACATTTTCAAACGTCTTCTCCTCGGTAACCATTGGGCCTATAGTCACCAAACTTCATTGTCATGGTCCTTTGGTAGGAGGATTACAAAATTGTTAAAATGACGTCATTACGTAATCCAAGATGGCCACCGTCTAAAAATAGCACAAATTCTTCAAAAATCTTCTTCTCAAGAACCGCCAACCGAATTTCGACAACACTTGGTAGAAATGATCGATGTACAATGCTCTTTCAAAGTTGTTAAAATGGTGACCCCGGGGTCAAAAGTGGGCGTGGCCCGTGTGGTCAAATTGGGGTCAAATTTCATTTTTGACCGAATATGGTCATGTCGTATATCAAATCGAATGTATCAACGAGGCGATCACTGTGGTGCATTTTTTGTCATAATCGGATGGTTATGTCATCAAAGATGGCCGCCGAAATGTCAAAAGGTCGTTTTTTTATTAGAGATTTCAAAATTCTTCTTCACATGAACCGCTTGGCCCATGGTAGCCAAACTTAAAAGTTATGGTCCATGGGTGAAGCCTTTTCAGATTTGTTAAAATGGAGGTCATCGCTAATCCAAGATGGCCGCCATCTAAAAATAGCATAAATTTTTAAGAAATCTTCTTCTCATGATCCGCTAGCCGGATTTCGACGAAACTTGGTAGGAATGATCGATGTTCAATGCTCTTTCAAAGTTGTTAAAATGGTGACCCCGGGGTCAAAAATGGACGTGGCCCGTGGGGTCAAATTGGGGTCAAATCTTATTTTTGACCGAATATGGTCATTCTATATCCAATCGAAGGTATCAAAGAGGCGATCGCTCTGGTACATGTTTTGTCGAAATCGGATGCTCATGTCATCCAAGATGGCCGCCGAAAGGTCAAAAGGTTGTTCTTTTATTAGAGATTTCAAAATTCTTCTTCACACGAACCGCTTGGCCCATGGTGGCCAAACTTCACAGTTATGGTCCATGGGTGAAGCATTTTCAGATTTGTTAAAACGGGGGTCGTCGCTAATCCAAGATGGCCGCCGTCTAAAAATAGCACAAATTCTTAAAAAATCTTCTTCTCATGAACCGCCAGCCGGATTTCGACCGAACTTGGTAGAAATGATGGACGTAGAATGCTCTTTCAAAGATGTTAAAATGGTGACCACGGGGTCAAAAATGGGCGTGGCCCGTGGGGTCAAATTTTATTTTTGACCAAATATGCTCATGTTATATATTACATTGAAGGTATCGATGAGGCGAATGCTCTGGTGCAATATTTGTCGGAATCGGATGATTATGTCATCCATGATCGCCTCCAAAAGGTCCATTTATTCGAGATTTTGAACGTCTTTTTCTCAGGAACCACATGGCCGATGCTGGCCAAACTTTATAGTAAGTTAAGATCCTTGGGTGAAGCATTTTCAGATTTGGTAAAATGAGAGTCATCGCTTAATCCAAGATTACAGCCATCTAAAAATAGCACATTTTTTTAAAAACACATATGAACTCAATGTCACATTCTCCTCTGGTGTTCATGGAGTCAGGTAAGCGAATTAGGGTCATGATGGCCCTCTTGTTTTTTATTAATTCGTTCCCACGAAATTAAAATTATTTCCATAAATTTAATTCGTTCCCGCGATATAACAATTCGTTCCCACGAAATGACAATTCGTTCCATAAATGTAACAATTCGTTCCCTCAAATTAAGAATTCGTTTCCACGATATAACAATCTTAATTAGAGGGAACGAATTGTTATATGGTGAGAACGCATTGTTATATCGTGTGAACAAGTTGTTATCTCATGGGAACGAATTGTTAAATTGAGGGAACGAATTGTTAATTCGTGGGAACATGGATGTTTGCGACCAGTATAGATCCAGATCAGCCTGTACATCCGCACAGTCTGATCAAGATCTGAACTGTTCGCCATTCCATCTATGAATCACCCGTCATGTTTCTGACAAGTAATACACATGTACACTTAAGGCCAAAATAAACTTTACAGTATATAAATGGTTCGATATGTCATGAACCAGGAGGTTTAAACACCTGGGCCCGGTTGTTCAAAACATCAGTTAGCTTAACAGACTGTTAGCCTAACTGATCTGTTAAATCCTTAACGGATGGTTAACTAACAATCCGTTAAATATCGGTTGCTGAAAACATTTAAAATGACCCGTTCGTTAACAGATCTGTGAACTCTTAACCGTTCAGTTAACGTTTAACCATATCCCATAATGCAAAGCACAGACAGGTGCCCACTGAATTTTAAAATGGCCGACACAGCAGACAAAACATTTTGACAAGGCAGAAAACTGGAGTTTTAATGAAATTAACTTTTGCCAATCACCGTTTCACACTAGAAAGATCCAGCAACGATACTTTCATTGATAAATGAGAAAGATAGCACAGCTAAAGATAAATGAAAAAGATAAATGGATATAGCAAGAAGAAAGCTGCAGCCGACAGGCGCAGACAGTCCGTATCAGTCCAGGATATACATTAACAATATGACAAGAAGCTAAGATGGTGTGTGAAACTGAAGAGAAATAAACAGTACAAGTTCAGAAAATAGAACGTCGGTGTCTGTTTACTTTCTATTTATAGCCATGTCAATTCAGAAACCCTAAATCCTACCAGATTCCGCCAGCCACCAGTATTCGTTAGCGCCTCTGTAGATTCCAAGATCACATTAAGCAGGATGTAAATAAATAATTTGACTATAGTTTGGCTATAAGTCTCAATAATTTACCTGCAGTAAATACTTTTAATAGTTCACTTGGAGAACTTTTGTTTTCTAGACATCGGCGAGTCGCGAAATTTCTTCAAATTATTGTGTTTCCGCATGTTTTCATGTACTGAATTTGTAACATCAAAGTCTCATGATCCTTTATCAAGAGAAGATGTCAATGAAGTCCTGTTATTCAATGTTGAAGACATTGCCCAACTTAGATACAACAACGTTTGTCAAAATATTCAGCATCATGCAGCATGGAGTTTCGTTGCCTCCCAACAGGCTGTTCTGTTCTATTTTTAGTCGGTAACCGTGTCAAGGCCTTACTGATGCAAATCCGGATGACATCATTCATTCTATAGTCTGTTTCAGAGTTTGACCAACTTGTTTTATCATAGAAGGCACAGGTGAAAGCATATTTGAAGCTAATCTTCTGAGCCTGTTCTCTAATCTCAAACATGCACATTTGATTGTCTCAACCAACATGCTCATAATGTTTTATAATTGCAAGTGCAGACCCTGGTCAGACTGTGCGGATGCGACGGCTGATCTGGATCTACACTGCTAGCAAAAGCCCAATAAGCCTCGTGTTGTGCTCTAGTTGTTATTATTATTACCAAGGCTGCCAGCGAGGGGATTAGCAGAGTGATAACGATGCCCTTATTTTATTATTATTATACTATTGAATTGTACCTGTTTATGTATTTCTATTTTATTTTGAAGTATAATGTTCTAATATACCGCCATGTGTATATTAAAATTGATTTCATATAATAAATATGTGCTAATATTAATTTAGCCTATGATAGTTATATTTATATTTAATATCTAACTAATTTAAACATTTTTTTTTAAACACAATTTCCCATTTGAGTGTCCGAAATTACAATAACAATCCGAGTATAATTTTGTGGTTTTCTTAACTACTGTATAGATACATCTTTAAAAAGTAAATCATATAAAAATATTTCATATACATTCTATTTATTTAATGGTTTAGCCGTTTTTAGTGTTTTTCGAGGTTTTAAATATTATTTCCCCTTTGAGGCACAAAGGATTGCTCAAAATTGTAGTAAAACTGCCAGTGTTTAAAAAGTTTAAATATTGTATAAATACATTTATATGTTGGACAAATATTCATTATTTCACTTGAATGTTTAGAATGATGCTCATGTTTTAGGTATTTTATCAGACTTTTCATTAGTATTTTTAAACATAATTACACTTTGGTTGAAATTATTTAAACAAAGTATTAAGTTGCTTATATATTATATAGATATATATCCATGACATGTAATTCAATAGAAATCATTCTGTTAGTAATAAATTGCTGTTTTAGTAATTTTAAGCACTCTTTTAAAATTTTCCAACATTATTTAGGGCCCCACATTTCGTTTTATTACATGAATGTACATGTACACAGCGTTATACAGGCAACTGTTGCCATAAGCCCCATTTCTCCAGTCACACCTCGTTAAACAGGCCATAGCTGTCATAAGCCCCATTTCTCTAATCACAGCCACACAGAGCATTACTGACACAGATGACCTAAGTAAGCCCCATTTCTCCAGTCACAGAGTTAGACAGGCAACAGATATATGACATAAGCTCCATTTCTCTGGTCACAGCCACTCGGAGCTAAACTGACACAGATGTTGTAGGCCACATTTTTCCAGTGACAATCGCCATCAAACATGTGGCAGTGACTGGAGAAATGGGGCTGATCAGATTGGTGACCAAATAGCACTCTCCTGTAGCCTGATAAGTCTACATGTACCGTATATTGATTGTTAGAAGCAGGACAGGTGTTTTACTGCTGGAATACCGAACAGTGCAGATCCTGATCAGACTGTGCGAATGCTGATCTACATTGCTCACAAAACCCATAAGCCTCATTCTCCAGGCATATGGATCCACGTATTAGAATATTAATGAACACTCTAATGTTGCTACTTTTCTTTGCAGAAGATTCTGCCAATTAAATATTGTATGCATCTACATACACACAGTGACATATGTATCCGTATTTAACAAATGTGCATACTTACCCATACTTAGGCATTTGATGCTCATTTTGGTGGTTCATCGAAACAGACTATATATAGATCAAGATGTAGGCGTCCATCACAACGAATTTACTATTGCAGTTCAGACACCTCTCACCATTTATTTCACTTGTCATTTGAAGGATGCCATGACTGGGATAGTTTAATAATAACTACACAAATAAGTGTGAAATGCAATTAGTATCAATTAGGTCAAGAAGAAATTTGTAGAAGGCTCTCTTATGTGGAAGTTCATGTGAGCTGAGCTAGTATCGAGCCGGCTCATCGGGATGCACACTGTGAATATTTGTTCTGTATTTGTTGTTACAAAAAAGGCGTATACAAATGAAAATTAGAATAACAAGAGGTCCAAATCGGCCTGTATATAGCTCACCTGACAGGACGGACATCTCCATTATGTAACCGCTAGTGCACCTATTATTTATGGATTATAAAGCACTACCACTTGCTAATTGCTGATTGAGGTGCAGTGAATGATACGACGACAACAACGGTCGAAGAACAAAGTTAACAAGAACTGCGTCTGTCGAACGCGGATGCCACCTGCAGCATATTTGAGAAACTGTGACAAAGTGGTTAAGTCATTTAAGTAACCGGGTGAAGGTCAAAAGGCGAAGGTCATATAAATTGTCTGGCACACATACCAATGAAACTACCACTTGCTAATTGCTGATTGAGGTGCAGTGAATGATACGCCGACAACAACGGTCGAAGAACAAAGTTAACAAGAACTGCGTCTGTCGAACGCGGATGCCACCTGCAGCATATTTGAGAAACTGTGACAAAGTGGTTAAGTCATTTAAGTAACCGGGTGAAGGTCAAAAGGCGAAGGTCATATAAATTGTCTGGCACACATACCAATGAATGAAGTGTTGAAGTATTGAAGCGATTAAGCAACTTATGTAGATGATATGCCAGTTTGAGAAACTGTGACGAACTGGTTAACCAAAATTGTTAAGTCATTTAAGTAACCTGGTGAAGGTGAAAAGGCAAAGGTCATATAAATTATGAAAAGGCACGTGTGGCACACATACCAATGAATGAAGTGTTGAAGTATTGAAGTGATTAAGCAACTTATGTAGATGATATGGGCATTTTGAGAAACTGTGACAAACTGGTTAACCAAAAGTGTTAAGTCATTTAAGTAACCTGGTGAAGGTCAAAAGGCGAAGGTCATATAAATTATGAAAAGGCAGGTGTGGCACACATACCAATGAATGAAGTGTTGAAGTATTGAAGCGATTAAGCAACGTATGTAGATGCTATGGCCAGTTTGAGAAACTGTGACAAAGTGGTTAACCGAAAAGTGTGACGGACGGACAGACGGTCCAAAAACAATATGCCACCCAGCTCTTCGAGACCGGTGGCATAAAAACAGACACATAGTCCTACCTAACTTCCTCCATCATCGCACAATCCAGACCGATCTGTACTGTATCCAAAGCAACAGGAGGTTGTGTGTCTTGTAAGGACAGCAAGCCGTCAGTTGCTTGTAGCAATTCCTTCTTGGAGACTGGATTTGTCCTTGGTGTGGGCAGTTTCCGCTTCTTCTGTGTCTGTAAAATATGTCGTAATGCATTTAATAAACATGATAAATGTCTAATACCGGTAGATACCGTTTGTTTATATAGAAGCAAGATTGATGTTCCACTGACCGAATGGCGAACTGTGCAGACCCTGATCAGACTGGCGTGTACGAATATGCAGACTGATTTGTGTATACACGGGTCATATAAGCCATATATCATGCATCTAGTAAACAGTTTAGATGATTTTAAACAAATAAAATAATAGGGGTGTCCCAAAATAAAGTGTCCGAGTCAAAGTAAATCCAGGGGCCTACACCAGGGCTTTAACCTTTCAGAATGACACGCAGGGCTTTAAAAAATGTGCCAGGTCATACCCCGGGGGGCTTTACCAGGGTTTTATCGATGCTTTTACTGCCCAAGTTGACACGCAGTGCGGGGCAATCACCGGGATTTTAACGGGCAACAAAATTAAAATCCCCACTATTCCACCGCCATGGGTGGGGGGGGGGGGGGATTTACATTGACTGATGCATATGAATGAATTTGTCTGAAAATCAGCATGAACTCTTCCATGTCAGATACTCAGTATTAGTGGCGAGACAGTATTCACGCCCAACGCCACCCCCCCCCCACCCCAAAGATATCAATATTGGAGCCTTGCAATATAGTCTAGAATGCCAGGTCTATTAATCCTTGTTAATACGGTAGTGGGTGCCATAGTTATAATTACACTTGCAATATAGTTCAACACATAGGTATAGTTGCGAACACGTCACTCCTGCATACTAACGTAAGTATACAGGAGTTACTTACGTTAGTTCTATGTGATATAACTTCGGCAAATGACACGAATGATAGCCATCCGATAAAACAGGTTGCAGCGATTATGCCATGCTACAACTAGAGGTACGTGTTCGCAACTAAGGAGTAAGGTAGGTAGACCAAAAAAAAGGTCAAATTACCTGGGATTGGATCTGGAAAATCTTTGCTTGGACCATTTCCACCAATAAAGTGTTTGCTCATATGTATGTCCATTTGTTTACTTTCAATTCTGTGAAGTGTTGTCTGCAACGGGTGCCGGTGGTTTCGTATACGGGTGGTTTCGTATACACGGTAACATAGCGCAAAAAGAAAGTGGTTTCGTATAATATCAATTATCGCTGAAATTACCTGTATATATCACACCTGTTAATCGGTTTTCCCAGTCAGTGGTCAGTTAAACGGTCATAATTGTCGGCGCGTGGAGGTTCTTAGATCAATTAGTGTAATTGACTACGACGCTGGCTTGTAAGCATAGTTAATTATGCGCGTTCAAGCCGAGTCATATGCCACCTACACAAGCGTCTGCAACTTGTATAAATGTTGCAGCTATTCACAGCAATGTCACCGGGTATGGAAGGTGTTCGAGCCAATTCCCACCCTTAAATATGAGCCGAATGAATGAAAACAGCAATGTCATTACAACCATTACAGCCATGGCATCTGTATCGCTTTGTGTTTCCTGCTCTGGGGTTGTTACTAGTCGCATGCATGCTTTATGTTGCGATAAATGCGAACGTTGGCAACATCGAAAATGTGGAACTGGTAAGTTTGCTATTATTTTATATTAATTTAGAAGTCGGACTGATACAGTTTTGATATAAAATACGCTCTTACTATAAATTTCATTAAAATGTAACAAGTCTGTTTAAATGAAATGTGACATAAATGTACCATAATATTGTTTTTGGGTGGAAACATTAACATTTCATTGTCTACATGTTTCTTTAATGTATGTTGTATTTATTATTTCCAGGAGTGACGCCTGCGGATTACAAACGAATGACCCGTGGTGAACTCAACATCGACTGGAACTGTAAAGAATGTCAAACAGAGGTATGTATCTGAACATTGTGAAATAATATTTAAATTTAATGTATTTAATAAACACATTTAAATTGTAATTTCCGAACGTGCTGCCTGCAAATAAGAATCATTTACGACAAAAATGGTGTCATAGGTCCGAGTCTTCCACTTGTCGGCGACACATGGGGGGGGGGGGGATTTACATTGACTGACACTATCTGACACTGTTTCGTAACAAATTTTCAATCATTTTGTGAGAACATAGGCCTACAATGTAATAATTCACGCATACTGATTCGCACAACAGTTTATATATGCCTTTGAGGTGCATCAATGTCTTCCCCGCCTGAGGTCTGGAAAAGTGACAAAAAAACCGGAATCCGGCGTAATACCTGAGATTTCGCAGGGCTGTCAAGATCGCTCTTTTCCAAAGATGGCGCGCATAAAAGACGGCGCGTAAAGGAGGCAGGTCCATTACGCAATGGGGGTGGCCGCCCTGGCATCCGCATACATGATTAGTCACAATAAGATTCTTGGATAGAACTAGAGGTATATATTTTGTAATCATAATATAACTAAAATAACTGTCCATAACGAAGTATAATATTGATATATTGGGTTATATTTTCGCATTGAAATATTTAAACCTGCAAGTGTACTCCACCATCTAGTAAAATGGACTAAGACCGATCTCAACCAATCAACGTAGAGATGACATACGCAACTAATTTTTGTGGACAAAAATGAATTCTGTCTTCACAAAATTGAATTTTGTGACACAGAATTGAATTTTGTGACACAGAATTCAATTTTGTGACACAGAATTGACAGAATTGAATTTTGTGACACAGAATTGAATTTTGTGACACAGAATTGAATTTTGTGATTTTTAGTGTTACAAAACTCAATTTTGTACACATAATTAACCTGTCCTGCATGGCGCCCCGTAGGAAGTGGCACCCATGAATTTTTTCAGCTAAGTGACCGCCATGTTGGACGCCATGTTGGACTTCAATGTGTTCATGCCCACTCAGTAGGAACAAACTGTTCCTTATAGGAAGTACATAAGTGTATAATTATGTCACTATTCCACCAGTTCGAAAAATTACGAGTGCCCGCTTTACAGATATAATCATTTTGTAATATTTATTTTACCGCGGTGGTATCAGGCTATTTTCATATGCAAATGAGGCATGCTATTCTATAATTATTTATGCTAACTAAATGCGTCACCTGAAAATATAACATTTTAGACAGATTATAAAGTATGATCATGGCACATCAAAAATAAATACAGAAAACAAATAGTAATGTCCGTTAGCCATGTTAGCAGTTTAAGGAAACACGGTTATCGCCCTGATATCAGTGTGGAAATTTACGTCGGATATAAAATGTATAATAATGCCAATCAATACGTGGGGTAATGGTGAATGAATGTTTATTTTGCCAGAAAATGTCTCAGATGATGTCGCTGACATAAATAACATTTTATGCCTACTGAGTGGACATGTACGGAGCCCCGCAGTGGGAGTGGGATCATGTGGGATCATGATTTTTTTTATTAATTCGTTCCCCTCAATTTAACAATTCATTCCCTCGAATTAACAATTCGTTCCCACGATATAAAAAATCGTTCCCTCGAATTAGCAATTCGTTCCCACGAATTAACAATTCGTTCCCACGAAATAAGAATTGTTAAATTGAGGGAATTCATATATCGTGGTAACGAATTAATAAACAAAATAATTATACGTCCCCTACGTCACCTCCGTAGGCATGTACCTTTAAGGTGTTCGCCGTAAATGCGCATAAGCCCAAATAAGGTAGCAAACATTATTATATTACTGATGCGTAACATTTTACAACACGTATACACATGTTTTATTAATATTGGAAATTATTCTGACTCACGTCTCGTAGAATCTCGTTCGGATTTGTATTTCGGGCGTGATCAACGAGATCGCGGCGCATTCATTCCGCCGTGAGTTGCCAGCCAGAGCAGTTGTATTTCGTAAATTTGATTTCACACTATTCCAGGTAAGCACTTCTGTCTTTTGCTATTTTATGAACATGTTTTGTGTATTATTTCAGAATAAATTATTCCCTTGTATTGACTTGATGATGGCGTACGACAAAGTAAATTATGTTTTCATTTATTCTTTTCCGCGGGCCCGTCTGTTTACACACCGATGAGCCTGAGAGAATAATATCAGTCATGTAAATGTAAATGCTTTGATTTAACGACGGCACTGGCTCGATGACCTTGCATGTCGGGACCGACTATTTAAGTCCCATCCGAAAGGACTAGGCTAGCACGAAGTTGTCTTGCCCAAAGACACACCGAATCCACCATTCGCAGCGGTCGAGGTGGGAATCGAACCGGTCCGCAGTCCGACGCTCTACCTATACTGAGCTAATCCGGTCACCAATATCAGTCATTATTAGCGGATAGTATTTGTACTATTAGCGGCGGAACATCCTGTGTGTAGATTTACCTGTCCCATGCGTGACCATATCCCCCCCCCCCCACGGCCTGGTCAAGTTTAGTGCCATATAGAATTCCTCTCATCGAGACGATTCTACCTGACCATAACTTGAACCTACCACTGGCGAATTGTAAATTGTAAATTATCATAATGTGCATTTCCGCATAATTATATAATATGCTGGTAGAGATTAAACACATGAACACATGCACGAGGTAATATCAGTTAAATATTGACCAAAGCAGGTCATGATCAGACTGCGTGAATGTCGGTCGGCGTCATTATTATTGGCGGCTGAACGATTATTATATTTAACCTTGTATCTACAGTCTATAATGAGATGATTCTGTGCAATTTCATTCATACTTGTTCATACTTGTTCATTTATTATAAACACTACGTTCGTTCATGTGTGTGTTCGATAATGTACAATGTAGATGGATCGTCGTAGTCTGTGTCAGTCATTCATGAATTGTACAACTACAATTGTATTATTCATGAATGTGTATGCATCACCTTATATGAATATAAATCTACACTGATTGTGAGATGTTAGACATTCCGCCGTGAGACACCAGCTAGATCAGTTGTAAATTTACATGCGTTCGTAAATTAATTTGTTTTCACACTATTCCAGATCTCCCACCATCCCCACCCCCCCCCCCACCCCCCCCCCCCCCATTTCACAGTATGTAGTTTATTACGTTTATTTGAGCGTTATGAGGTTATGCACGTTTAAGAGCCGAAGCTCCGCCCCAGGTCAAAATATAACTATGCGATATGCTTGTCAATATCGCTTTTTATTTAAAATCACGTGCCCAGCATCTAGCCAATCACGTACATGTACATGGAAATTTGTCAATTTATAATAAACTCAATTAGTAATCATACATAGATAGAGACGCGCGTTTGTATCAGGCAGACTGTTTTGATATGCAAATGCGGCGGGACATGTTTAAGTTATTTATATCAATTA
Source organism: Conchocele bisecta (assembly GCA_029237695.1). Lineage (NCBI taxonomy): Eukaryota > Metazoa > Mollusca > Bivalvia > Lucinida > Thyasiridae > Conchocele > Conchocele bisecta. The sequence continues at coordinate 68,112,036 of CM055279.1, read as the reverse complement.
AATTCCTTACCTGAATAAATATGTTTTTTTTCTTATAAAGTTTCATCATTGCACATAAAAACTAGAGAAAATAAACAGTTGTTACCGTTAACTTTTTAAGGAAACACCTATCAACCTTGATATCGAGAGTGGCAATTACGTTTGATATACAAAGTATAATGATGCCAATTAACACGTCCGGTAATGGTAACTGAACTTTATTTCGCCCGAAAAATGCCATATCTAAAGAATGGACGAAACAATTTGTCTCCTTGTACACACTGGATAAGCACGTGGAACAAAACAGTCAACGTAATACCATGCCATTGTTTTACTCTGTTAAGCTTCCACCAAGATTGCCAAAACCTACCTACGTATCCGGTAACAACAAACTTGATGTTGAAGAATTTGTTTTTAAATTGCCTCTAAATAATAAAAAAAAAACACTCTTATTAAACTTATTAAGTGTAAATTCATGAACGGATTTAAAACTTAGACACGTCCCAAATCAAGTTACATATTACTTCACCAGTAAATATTGTAAAATAGCATACACTGTTTGTTTGTTTTTTCATAGAACTACTCTCAAAACATACTCACACGCGGACGCTTAACAGAGGAAGAATTTTGCATGGCATAATGCCACAAAATAACACAACGGGTAGACATTTTTATATTACAATGGGATGTGGATGTCCAGGTTTAAACTAACAACGGCAATATCGTTTTAAACGAAGGTGCATTCTGTTCATCAGTCCAAAAATATATGTCCTGTTTATTCCCTTGGAGTGGTACCAATGGGTCAAACGTCAGGTCCATCATCTTAGATTATATGTTTAAAATGAATATTATCATTCCTGTTAAACGTTCTGTACAAAATAAATACAAAGCATGCCAACGAATGGATACTTGTGTATTGGAAGTGGCGCCCATGGATTTCTCAGCTAAGTGACCGCCATGTTGGACGCCATCTTGGACTTCAAGGTGTTCATGCCCACTCAGTAGGCACAAACTGTTCTTTATAGGAATTATATATGTGTATAATTATGTCACTATTCCACCAGTTCGAAAAATTACGAGTGCACGCTATACAATTCGCTCCCTCAATTAAACAATTCGTTCCCACGAATTAACAATTCGTTCCCATGATATAACAATTCGTTCCCACGAATTAGGTGGGAACGAATTGTTATTTCGTGGGAACGAATTGTTAAAGTGAGAGAACCAATTGTTAATTCGTGGGAACGAACTGTATATATATATATATAATTCGTGGGAACGAATTGTTAAATTGAGGGAACAAATTGTTATTTTGTGGGAACGAATTAATAAACAAAATACTTGTACGCCCCTGCGGGGCTACGTAGGTATTTAAGGTGTTCGCCCGAGCCCACGTCTGAATTGATACAAGGAAGCAAACATTATTATATTACTGATGCATTACATTTTGCAAAACATTGCTTCATAATTCGTTAGAAATTATTTGAGGTAACCAGAACATTGTGAATAGAAAGTTGTACCTTAACGAGTTAAGACACGCATGCTTGCTGAATTAGCTTCTTACATTATCAGCAGGTTAACAGGACGTACAGTGAGACAAGATTATCGTACAAGGTCCCGTCTCTAGATCTAGACTACGACAATGGCGGAAAAAAGGGCGGAAGGTGTAGAACAGGTATTTACAAGGGTTTTCCCCACGTCATACAGGTGTGAACATAATTTGGCAGGTATGAAAACAGTTTGATTTAATAGTTTACTAATTTTTTCTGGGAAGTCTTCGCACCTGACAACTGGAAATGACCACCTTAATGACCAGGAACAAAACTCTCGTGCGAGAATGCAAATTTAACGAGGTGTCCGGGAAAATGGGTACGGACGAAATAAATGGGTAGCCTACCGTATATCAGTGACATTTATCAGTGCATGCGTGAGCAGATACTATATTATTCAAATGCACTATTAACAAAACACAGTCAAGCGACGCAAAACGTATTACAATCACAGGTGTTTCTATGGTCAATTATTGTGTGTACATACATGAAACGCCTTTCTAAACAATATACCAAAACGCGCCTGGTGTATAAACTATATACATCTTAGAAGATAAAAAAGTCCCATTGGCCACCGTTGTACGAATATCCCACAAACAGTCACTCGCCTATACAACGTGTTACAGCGTGTTGAAACCACTGTTTGGGGTGGGGTTTCGGCATATATTGTATTCGTAATATATATTTATAAATTCGTTTTTTAAATTAAACACAATTCACTTCCTGATTATCAATAAATATTAGCCGCCATCTTGGAAAATGTTTCAATCACTTCCACGCATACTGGAGGCTGATGTCATTTTCTATTAGCCAACCAAATCACTGCATGTCACGTGATTCAATATTTTCAAAGTTGGCGGCTAATATTTATTATCACATCTTTGACACATGTCCGGGTGTTGTTTCTGTATTAACACAGCTCGTGAGCAAGGTATGTGCACGAGGATGTGATAAATAAGTTAGATCACGTTTGTCCGCATGTACGAGCGATAATCCGCTCGCTAAAGCTCGCGGATTATCTCCTCGTACATGCGGACGAACCGTGATCTAACGTATACTTCTTTTGCAGTAATATTTATACTTTTGCAGTAATGCATATCAGTTACCTATTTCAAATTGCTATATCTCATGAACCGCTTGGCGGATGTAGGTCAAATTTTTCCATATATGATTCTTTGTTGAATCCTTTTCAAATTTAATAAAAATGGCGGCGCCACACGATCCAAGATGGCCGCCATCCCAAAAGTAGGTCAAATTCTTAACCATTTTCTCATGAACTGACAAGCCGATCTGAACGAAACATTACAGAATTGATCTACCCTGATGCTCATTCAGATTTGTTAAATGGTGACCAGGGGTTCATGTGTAAAGGTCATTATTTGATTAATAACTTCAAATTGCTTTGGTTGGTAGCAATGTGAATGGTAACATTTACGATGGGATTCATCCTTTACGATTCCTTATTTTGCACCAGGGGCCCGTTTCACTAAACATCGTATGACTAAAATGTTCGTAAGTGCACATTTAGGATCGTCTGCAAATTTAAATTGATGTATTTACATTTATTGAGCACAGGCTGCACATGCAGCCTATGCTAAATAAATGTAAATCCAATAATTGTATACAAGAAAAAAATATTAATGTGACATTTACAGACTAACTATCATACTTTATTTTGCACTTTATTCGACATTTTAGTCGTTACGAAGTGTAGTGAAGCTGCCCCCTGGTCTGGCCCTCCAGTATTCGTAAAGTGTATCTGAAAGTTGGATCAAGTTATGCCCTTTAATAGGGTATGTGCTAAGTGATCTGGTGTGTGTTAGGGCACCCCACACCAGATAAAAAGTATTATAAAGGCTGCCAATGTGAACATCATCTGTGTGGGGCAGGCACACGTTCCCACTTTTTGTTTCTGGCGATACAGTTTCAGTTTTTTCAGTACTTTGAATATTTTTATCTTAGCTCCCACTAACAATATGGAGTATTATGTATTACGATGACAGACGGCAGCCATCTTGGATTGGAAGGTCCAAACTAAAAGATAACGATACCAGTAGTGTTGGCCTTTTATAATTATTTGGAAACGACACCTCATTTGTGTTTCTTGCTGATCTCATAACAGAGTTATTGAACTTTATATATTTCAAAATGGCGTTGGCGGCCATTTTAAATTTTGTGCTCTAAAAAGAGTTCCCATTTTTTGTTCGACCATTTGAAAAAGAACGAGACGTATGATGGTATACCACTGTCCGTTCGTCCATCAGTCCGTCCGATTTCCGTTCTCGGGTACGTAATTTCCCATGATGCAAACCAGGTCACCGCGTGTGCTCGATCTATTCGATGTCTAACCGCCAAATAACGTACGTAGAACTTAGCATCAGAATTCAAAAGTACGTTTATGGGCGGGGCTTCATTCCAACAGACATGCACAATGATGGGACTGGGTCTACAATAAGATAGTTACAGTTCACATATTGGAATTTTATTACACAAATTCTTCGCTCGATATGCTCGCTCGATATTAATTTACAAACAAATCAATATATGAACTACAATTATTACTTACAGGCTGACAATAATGATGTACTGTTAACGATTTTCACGAAGTCGTTTATGCCGGGTGGCAGCTGTTATTTCGGGATCGACGACATGGGCCTCATTAAACGGCCCATCTATCGGCAGGAACTATCCTGGGAGAGGAATCAAGAACTGATTGTTGATCGCCGTTATCAGTTCAGGCTCACGCTTGAGAACATTCGACCTGAGCTACCGCATAATACCGAAACTGTTACCGTTGAGCAGACATCAACTCTCTTAAAAGAGCAACACTTCGACCTGTATGATGCCCTATGTCCGCTAGCAACAGACATTGGCGATATATTTGGAAACAAGATGATTAATAAGAAGTATGTTCGACCAGGCACCGACTGTCCATCGGTTGATGTGATCAGTGCAAACAGAGAAAACTTGCAATTTTATGTAAAGGTATATGAACAACCAATGAAAACGCAAAACAGGTTGAAAATATTTATTAATGAGCAGACGTACGATTTTCCTTACACTGGATACGCGCTTCCGCATTTGCGCAAAGCCGATTGCCTGGTTGTTTTATGTCTGGGGAACCCATGGATAAGATTTGCAGATGATCCGGAAAAGTGCTACATTCTCGTTGCGCGGGTAGTGCAAAAAGCTAAAAAAAATAAAAATAAAAAAAAATCCCATGAACCCACCCACTAAATTATCACTCATGTAAGAATATATCCTCTATTTCTATACTGTAGGTAAAGAAGAGCGTTGCCCATTGAAGAGCGTGTATGCTCTTTTTGCATTGCTCTTCGAATATTAGATTGTATTTTGTACGACGACATTAGACACACACTTCTCTGAAAAGCTGGAACATATGATCAATATTTCGCAAATAAGATAAAACTAGATGGCCTCGGCCCGCATGTCATGCCCGCCGAGGCTTTGATAGTACATGTATATCGAAAACAAGAATTCCGCCACGGAAGCGGTGGTATTTGACCGTAACAGGATCATGGGCATAAGCTAAAGTAAGCATCACAAAAAATGGAAGAGAAGTGCATGTTTACAATACAAAAACCGTCAAGGTTGAAGAAACATTTTGACATAAAAAAAAGGCTCAATGTTTCCACAACCATAAGGTCAAAAAGGTGAAGGTCATGTTAATGGCGGCATGAGTGTGTTCCAAATGCTCACATGTATCAAGTGTCCAACTATAGAAGCAATCTGTCAAGTAATATTAAAGTTATACCACGATGACCAAGCTTGTACAAACTTTTTGACATTTCGGACGCGGACGACGACGGAAAAAGCGACGACTATAGTCGCGCCTTCTGCGTGACAAAAATAAATTAAATATATAAGTCAATCAAATATAAAAATCAATCAAATATATAAATCAAATATAAACATCAATCAGATATATAAATCAATCAAAATAAATCAATCAATAATCGTGATTTGTAACTTCACTTCTTCAATAAAATATTCAATTTAAATCAATCAAATATGGGACAAGCCATGTTGTTGTTGTTATTACAACGACGCGGACGATGATGGAAAAAGCGCCGACAATAGACTAAAAACTTTAACCAAAACATTTAACCCGGATGCACATACATGTACATGTACGTACGCCAATGTTCTGATTATATCGCGCTGTCCGCAAGCGGGCGCGACAAAAAAAAACTCGAGCAGTTAGGAATATTACTTTCCAACGTTGAATTGATACGAGACAGTGCCAAAACCTGACCTGCTAATTTAAATAGAAGAAGTATGTTTATGTGTAAATAATGTAAAATATTTTTTTTTATTTGTGTACGCCGTTAACAGGGTAACCACTATTTTGGGAAGACCAAATTCCATAAGTTTTCCATGACTTTCAATGACCTGTTTTCGAAATTCAATGGCCCATATTTGTGTGGATGATGCTGATGAAACAGTGTTTTACGGCTTATCGACTCATACCTTGAGCCATTTCGAGCCTGGAATACACCTGTGTTGGGGTGAGTAGTAATTCAGTTCTGAATTTACAAACTCCTGATTTGGTGTCAGGTGCCCTTACCACAACAAATCGTTTGGCTCAAAATCATGAAATTGCACTGAAATTTCCTCAAAAACAACAATAATTGTACTGGAATCCAAATTCCAATACTTTTAATAACCTTTTCAGAAAAAGATGCAAATTCCATGACTTTCCAGGCCTGGAATCCATTTTTCCAAATTCCATGACTTTTCAGGAATTTAAGGACCAGTGGGAATCCTGCGTTAATATCCGTTTGAGGCTCGGTTGCATATCTACAGCTAATCAGTTCATGATTTCAAATCTTATTTGAGATGATATTGGATGTTGTATGCGTTTTCATAATACAGTGAAACCACGGGCATTCTGTGGTATGAACGAGAAAAGCCTCTTTAAATCATACCCAATTTTACTCCGATATTAAATATCTAGAAGGTAAGTACGGGGCGCCATGCATGACAGGTTAATTATGTGTACAAAACCAATTTTGTCTAGACAAAATTGAGTTTTGTAACACTAAAAATCACAAAATTCAATTCTGTGTCACAAAATTCAAGGAGAAATAAGAAAAATATTCAGAATTTTCCCTCAATTATGTAAACAGGGTCAAACATAAAGTAGCCGGGACATAGCTAGACCTGAGAGCATGCCCATATATAGAGAATACCAGGCTAGTGTATTTTTGTATCAAGTTTATCAGGCAAGGCTAGGAAACGCGTAGGAATTCCGAGGCTTGCCGAGGAATTCCTACCGTTTCCGAGCCGAGCCTGATAAACTTGATATTAAAATACACTAGTCTGGTATTCTATTTATCAGGTAACGTTTTATGCTCGAAAATGACATTAGATGACGTCGTATTCTAACAGTAGATCTAACCTTGTTAAACAAATGGTATTGGATCTGTGTCTACTAGTTGCGAAGTTACGTGTTCGCAACTAGGTGTCTACATGCATTATTTACAGTATACACCATCTTAGTATCCATGGTATCTACACAAATACTACAAATGGTTTCCTCAAATGGCCCAATACACACATTCTGTTTATAAACACAGACAGCAGTCAGAACACAGGTCACAGCGCGTGTATTATTGATTTAACTGGGGCAGATGTACCTTGCGATACACAATAAATTAGGTCTGTACTCGCGGGAGATCTACATGTACATGAATTATGTGTACAATTATAACGCAAATGAGTTTAAATACGAATGGGTTTGTCAACGTTTGACTGTTTGGAGATAGTTGAAGCAAAATGGCAGAATGAGAAATGAATCATCGGCGGAATGAGAAATGAATCATCGACATTGAATGTGTAGATCGGCGACCGTGACCCATTTCTCCAGTGCAGTTTCTGACCAATGGTAGTCCTTCTTACATGCGTGTGCAGAATTGAATTTTGTGACACAGAATTGAATTTTGTTACACAGAATTGACAGAGTTGAATTTTGTGACACAGAATTGAATTTTGTGGCACAAAAATGAATTTTGTGGCACAAAATTGAGCCATGTCCCACTTGGCGCCCCGTAGTAAGACACTCGCCCTCTTTTCAACCAACAGAAGTAGATTATTTTCCTTGGGCCCGGCTCTTCGTGCGCATTACAATTACTGAATTAGTGAGCTGTGTCCAAGGTACACTAGTATCACTTCCGTTGGCTGAAAAGATTGCGAGTGTCCTACCTTCTAGATATTTAATATCGGAGTAAAAATGGGTATGAATTAAAGAGGCTCTTCTCCCTCAAACCACAAAGTGCCGGTGAGTGAAACCTCTCTAAGCCTGATAGCCTGTACGATTTAGAGATGTTCCACTGTATATAAGGCATATGACCATTCGTGGACATAATTATGTGCTCATGCAATCATTGACATACATGAACATTTTAGAGTTTGCTTGTTTGTTTATTGGTTTATTCTTGTAATTCTTAATGAATGGCAATTGTTTGTTTGTTTGTTTATTGGTGTTTAACGGTCTATCAACAGCTAAGGTCATGCAAGACCGGGCGAACGGGTTCGATCCCGTTTTAACCTGCTGCATTGGGGGGAAAATCCCAAAATCAGAACGAATATTTACATAGAGAACAAATATATTCAGCCCTGAAAATAGAATAACCTGACCTGGTGCCAAGTCCATACCACACCAAGTGACTTGCCCCTTTCCCCATAAAATAGGATTACGGATATCATAATAAGGGGTATAAGGGGTATAACCAGATTCAACTGTCACATACAAAATCCCAAAGACGTATGTGAGGGCCAAACCAGGTCTCCACTCGGGATTTTTTTTTGCATAAGCATAGATAAATAAGTGACACTGTAATTAAAGTTTGCTGACAGAAGTAGTTCATAGACTGTTTACTCAAAAAACACCCATTCATTTTTGTGTCTTGCATAAGCACAGTACAACTCTTTTTATAGCATAAGCATAACATAAGTTAAATAAATAAGTTAAAGCTGTAATGATTTTTGTTGTTGACCGTAATGATTCAGACCGTTTACACCCTATAATCAAGGTTTTGTTGTAGTATATGCACAGACATAAAGCTGTATAGCATGGGTGCAGCACGGTGGTGTGGCGCCTATACAACTCTACACTGCTTAAATTATTAAATTATAGATTACCTTCAAAACTACTGTAACCATTTTTTGGTCACACGGAAATATATATTTGGTTACTGCATAAGCACAGCCAAATACGTTGAAACTGTTACATATATTTGCTGAAAGTAAGGGTTCATAGACCAGTGTCAACCAATAAAACACATTTAAACTACTATAAACATATTTTGACTACATGGATATAAAAGATTGTTTACTGCATAAGCATAGCAAAATAATGTATTTGCTGATAGTAAGGGTTAATAGACCAGATGTAACCAATAGGACACCCTATGAATCATATCTCTTTATTGCATAAACACCACATAAGTATAACACAATAAGTTTAAACTGTAATGGATTTTTTACTGACCATAGTGGTTCATAGACCGTTCACAACCTATAAATCATTCCTTTTATTTCATAAGTACAAATAAAATGTATGGCATAAGCACATCGCAGTGGTCAGGGGCGGATCCAGCATTTGGGGAACGGTGGGGGTGTCTAGTTACGAAGGTAACTCTTGCAATCTACTCCCGTACGTTACGGGAGTAATTGCAAGAGTTACCATTAGCAACTAGGGTTTTGTCCTATTTTTGAGCTCTTCGAAATGCACTTTCCTGTGTTTTACGGCATTTAAACTCCAACTGGTGGTAAACTGTGATTTATGTAAACTCCGTGGCTGAACAGGGGGGGGGGGGGGGGGTGCAACCCCGGAACCCCCTCTAGATCCGCCCCTGGTGGTGTAGTACCAGCACAACTGTACATTGCTTAATGTATAAGAAAACCTTTAAAACACTGCAACCATATATTCTGGTTGCATATATGAATGTTACTATTACCAGCTTACGTTTTAATAATGATATGTCATACAATTATAACAGATCTCTCTAATTCATAGTTACAGATAGAGATGTGATAATATCCCAAGAGAGAGGTTGGTTATTTACATAGATATGTGGGTGTCTGTGTGTTTGTATATAAGTATATATACATGTATGTATATATGTATATATATATGTTTGTATGTGCATATGTATGTTGGTATGCATGTATAGATGTATGTGTATGGTGATGAGTGGGTATGTACAGTCGAGCACCAGTATCTCGAAGTCGAAGGGAGATCATCCATATAGTCGAGATAGGACTAGGTTGGGGATAGCGATAACGTGACATGGTCAAATAATTTGGCGAAACATATGAAATCATGTTACCAATTACACCAAAAGTAAACAATCATCAAATCACCAAAGGTAGTAAGCTAATCAACAGGTGGCGTCGCGACTATCGGTGAATTACTTAAATGACCGGCGTGATATGCTTAATGAATCGTGTCACACACTCACTTATATCCAGGTGGACCAATTAAGCAACCAACCTGAGGTAGGTGTGTTTGTTTGTATGTTTAGTATTGTTTGTTTATGTGATCGAGGTAGCAAAGAGATTTTTAACATATTTGTATACGGAGGGACAGAATGAACAGTCGCGATAGAGAACATACACCAGATAGGGCATGGTCGAGATAGCCGAGGAAATTTATATTAAACAAATAAGGATATAATTCGGGACTTTAGTGAATCAATAAGATAGGGGATATCATCGAGATACTGATATTCGAGATACTGGCGCTCAACTGTATATACATTGTTATACTCGTTTACAATACATAGTGACAGATGGTGTTAGAATGTAATATGCATAGTTAGAATATTACATACCAATATGATGTTTAAATGTGATATTAGCCACGAGATGTGTTTGATTTGATTTGTGCCTGTTTTATGAGTAGTCACCGAGGTTACTATAGATATTTCATGCACAGGACATATCATTTGCACTGGCTGATAGTACATATACAGGGTGGTTCAAAATATCTGTCCCCACTTTGGGACCTATCTGTTACAAGAAGATAATAATAAGCATCGTGATTTATATATCAGAATAAAATATAATTATTCACCATTTTTTCCAGTATATAATATTCAGAAAACACATAGATTATCTGCTTTATACATGGTTTTCAAAAAGAATACCCATTTTTTACATAACGTAAAAAATAACCGGTCTTTGAAAAATCTGATATTCACACATCACTTGCGTCCAAACGCTATTTGATTGGTGAAACAATGCACAACTCCTCAATTGTTTCTTTGTTTGCTGATGGAATAACTTCCTGCCTTTCCCAAGCTATGCACATGCAAATACTGAGCTAGTTACGATCTGGAAAATGAGGGATGCATTCCATACATGTTTACAAGAAACCAGTTTTAGGGCTAGTTAGGGATATACTTATATCATCATATGGCCAACATTTGTGTTACTTGGCCTTCATAATAGACAATAATTGTCATTACATATATATATTATGAATGTTCTTTGTTTACATAATATACATTGTTCAAATAAAAATGACACAATCAACCAAGTACTACTTGCAACACATCAAATACACTGTAGAATAGATGTGTATCGGTTTAATGATTCATCATTCAGTCATAATACTACCTTTGTATAAGGTTAATGATTGAAATAGTCTTTGAGGGAGAAATTTTCAAATGAAGGATAAATTTATTAATTTTTAATATACTGAATTTATTACATTATCACAGCCATTTTGACTGTGATAATGTAATACATTCAGTATAATAATTCTGCATACTTTCAACTCATCAAATCATATATATATAAAGATATTTCCTAACATTTCTTTGTCATTTTCCGATGCTATCAATCGCATTTCAATATTTGTATAACAATTTTTGACCAATTTTCATCAATTCTTTGAAATACCAGTAATATCATACATTGAATATTCTGACGTCATACCATAAAAGTAGTGACATCATTAGTTAGAATATATAATGAGCAAAATGCTGCAATATATTAAGTTTGTAATAAACATTAGTTTGAATGATTATCTTGCTTAGAACACTACTGTCTGTTTCACGAAAGCTGCCCAAATTTTACGGCTATATAAACAATTCAAAAACAAGATTTCTTTTGATAATATTAAATTAAAGGAAAAATTAAGAATGAGCCTTATTTTTATTTCGTGAAATTTTGTCAAATATTGATTTTATTGCGAAAACAAAATTTCCCCATGTTAAATCCCCATAGACATCTTCACGGAGTGAAGATGTCTATGGGGATTTAACATGGGGAATTTTTTTTGAATTTTAGAAATACTGGACCGATTTTTAAAATTTAACTTTTGTTTTCTTAGTTAGATCATATCCAAGCTATCTAGCGAGGTTTCGGAGTCAATTTCCAAAAAAATTCGTTTTTTGACTAATCCCACACTCCTTTACCTCTTTCACCCCCATGTTAAATTCCCATAGAGAAATCAATTTTTCGTAATAAAACCAATATTTGACCGAATTTCACGAAATAAAAAGAAGGCTCATTCTTAAATTTTCCTTTAATTTAATATTATCGAAAATAATATTGTTTTTGAATTGTCTATATAGCCGTAATATTTGGGCAGCTTTCGTGAAACAGACAGTAGTTATGTCTATTTAAAATGGAGACATATATTTTGAACCACCCTGTACATGTAATTTTATTTTACCATATAACCAAACATTATTGATTCGTAGAGATTACATTTATGGCTATACATGCGTACCACATTAATATATGGTACACTTATAAACATGTTGTGAAACAAAATGACAAATAGTTAATAATACATTTATTATTTGTAGATATTATATTTATGGCAAAACATGCGTACCACACTAATATATGGTACTTATAAACCTGTTATAAAACAAAATGACAAATAGTTAATAATACATCTTTATGTATATTGGTTATATAGTAAATGGTAATTGTAGTCGTATTGCATATATGTAGACAGTTTTATGTAATCATTTATAATATCAAGCTTCCTTAATAAATGTGTTGGTATACAATAATTACACTATTATTTGTTGTGTTATAACCCTTTGTGAAGTCGTGTAAAAAAAAGTGTTAACGAGCTGCATTTTTATACCCCCGCAACGAGATGTGGGGGGGGGGGGCGGGGGTATACTGGAGTCAGGTTGTCCGTCCATCCGTCCGTGCGTCCGTGCGTATGTAAACTTAACATCAGAGAAATAGTGTTATAACTTCTATTTCCTTCATCTAAAATGCTTAATATTTCACACATGCATTCCTGTAAGGCTCTACTACCATGCTGTGCCAAACCACGACCGTCCAACCCCCGCTGATTCCATGGTCAAGGTCAAATACTTTTGTCTCTTTACAAAACTTAACATCAGAGAAATATTGTTGTAACTTCTATTTCCTTCATATAAAATGCTTAATATTCACACATGCATTCCTGTAAGGCTCTACTACCATGCTGTGCCAGATCCACGAGCGTCCAGCCCCCGCTGATTCCATGGTCAAGGTCAAATACTTAGTCTCTTTACAAAACTTAACATCAGAGAAATATTGTTATAACTTCTCTTTCCTTCATCTAAAATGCTTAATATTTCACACATGCATTACTGTAAGGCTCTACTACCATGCTGTGCCAAATCCACGACTGACCAACCCCCGCTGATGCCAAGGTCAAGGTCAAATACTTAGTCTCTTTACAAAACTTAACATTAGAGAAATATTGCTATAACCTCTATTTCCTTCATCTAAAATGCTTAATATTTCACACATGCATTCATGTAAGGCTCTACTACCACGCTGTGCCAGATCCACGATCATCCAACCCCCGCTGATTCCATGGTCAAGGTCAAATACTTAGTCGATTTACAAAACTTAACATCAGAGAAATATTGTTATAACTTCTATTTCCTTCATCTAAAATGCTTAATATTTCACACATGCATTCCTGTAAGGCTCTACTACCATGCTGTGCCAAACCACGACCGTCCACCCTCCGCTGATCCCATGGTCAAGGTCAAATACTTAGTCTCTTTACAAAACTACATCAGAGAAATATTGATATAACTTCTATTTCCTTCATCTAAAATGCTTAATATTTCACACATGTATTCCTGTAAGGCTCTACTACCATGCTGTGCCAAATCCATGACCGCCCAACCACCGCTGATCAGACTACATCTGAGAAATATGTTATAACTTCATCTAAAATTCTTAATATTTCATGCATGCATTCCTCTAAGGCTCTACTATCATACTGTGACATATCCCCGCTGATCCCAAGGTCAAAATCACATATTTAGTCTCTTTACAAAACTTAACATCACAGAAATCGGTTATAACTTCTATTTCCTTGCTCGGATCTGCTTCACATTCACGTTCGTGCCGCCCCCGCTAAGCCCAGAGACAAGGCCACAAACCCACACACTTGGAACATTTTACATATTTAGGGGTACCTGGGCCCACGCGGGGGCTATTCCGTAAGCCTCACTTACTGACCAATCTGTATAGGGCTCGTCAATAGCAGATACACTCATTGACTTGCTTTATGTAGGTACTATCGCCGTATACCGGCTTAATGTTAATGTACGATTGTGCCGATGCTTGCTACATTGACACAGTTTTGTTTGTTTGTTTATTGGTGTTTAATGGCCTATCAACAGCTAAGGTCATTTAAGGCCGGGCCAACCGATTTGATCCCGCATTTAATCTGCTGCGTTGGGGGAGGAAATTCCCCTATTAAAAAGTAATACCGGTAGGATTACTCTCATAAGGGGTATAACCAGATTCAACTCTCGCATACAAAATTCCAAAGACGTATGCGAGGGCCAAACCAGGTCTCCAGTCGTGATTGAACCCCGATCATTAAATTACCCATCGCATGCTCCCACCTGCCACCCACAGGTCTGGTTGAGGTCCGAGACAATTAGTTAGCCAAACAAAACACAAACTTCACTCAAATTGTACATTTGCTTGTATTAACTAGATTGGTCAGTAAACGAGGCTTACGGAATATCCCCCGCGTGGGCCCAGGTACTCCTAAATATGTAAACATCTTCCAAATGTGTGGGCTTGTGACCTTGACTCTGGGCTTAGTGGGGGGCAGCACGAATGTGAATTTGTCACAGGGTGGTACAGGTCCATTGGACTGTAAGCGTGTGCGAAATGTGAAGCAGATCAGAGCAAGGAAATAGAAGTTATAACCAATTTCTCTGATGTTAAGTTTTGTAAAGAGATAGTATGTGACCTTGACCTCGAGATCATCGGGGATTTGTCATAGCATGATAGTAAGCCTTAGAGGAATACATGCATGAAATATTAAGAATTTTCGATGAAAGAAATAGAAGCTAAAACATATTTCTCTGATGTTAAGTTTTGTAACAAGAAACGAGGCAAAGCCACGAAGGCCAGGGCCCGGTTGTTCAAAACATCAGTTAGCTTAACGGACTGTTAGCCTAACTGATCTGTTAAATCCTTAACGGATGGTTAACTAACAATCCGTTAAATATCGGTTGTTGAAAACATTTTAACGGATCCGTTAGTTAACGGATCTGTTAACTTTTAGCTGATGGTTAACCATCCAGTTAAAGAATAAACACATCCCACAATGCACTGTAACCACTTCCCCTTCCTGTAGAGTACACTGAAAAAATGGCTGCAATAAAATCAGAAAAGAACAACAGAGAAAGACAAAAAAACTGGTCAGTAAGCGAAATTAACCTCCTCACAAATTTATATGAGGAGAACATGTCCGTAATTAACGATAGGCATGGGACCGATGTAACGAACAAAAAGAAAAATTCAGTATGGGAGGCAATTTCATCAAAGATAAGTGCTCTTGGTGTAGCGTTCAGAACTGTTGAAAATGTGAAGGTGAAATGGTGGAATCTTCAGAAGAATGCCAAGAAAGAGTTCTGCCTAGAGAAGAAGAGTATGTGCCGAACTGGCGGTGGTCCCAGGGCCGAATCTCCGTCACCGATGTCTCGAGTGATAAACATGTTGGGAGACACTGCCAGCTTTTCTGGAGTTCCTGGGGGAATTGAAACCTTCGTTTTGGAAGGTATATGTACACAATGGTTTAATGGTTTAATGGGAAATGTTTGCATAATAATATTAAACACCAGTCCCGGTATATTTAAGTGTTTTTTGATTTTCGAAAACGAAACTGTCCGTTTTGACAGTGATCGTCTGCGCTATGTTTACACTTCTATTTTTAGAAATAAGGAAAATCCCGCATTCCAAATGTTACAGCCTCGATTTGACTTAGAATCGAAACGAATGTTTTTCAATAAATCCTGTGTAAAATAAATCCCGGTAAATGCAGACAGTAAGCATATATACTAAATGAAACTGCATATTTATATACCAACCGCAAATGTCAACGTTAAGTTTTTACTTCTTAATATTGAGGACATGAAGTTCCACAGTTCTATCACGTGCACGTCATTCCTTCTTGCTGTATTAAAATAGCTTGTATAGCCTGTTTCAAACATTGAAACGGTGGTACCTGATAGATTCGTACCCACATCATTTCGTACCTAGTTATTTGCACGAATTGGGGACCAAGCAAGGGTTATATTTAGCCCACATTGATAAACATAATTGTGTCTGTGACAGGATAATGTGGCTTATGTGGTTTGTGGCCAATGTTGCTCCTGATCTCCGGGACATGTGTGCTGATAACGATATACAGTGATTGATAGAAGCATGACGGGTGCTTCATTTTGGTGGAATAGCGACCAGTGCAGATCGTGATCAGACTGCGGATGCACAGGCTGATCTGTAGGTTATCTGCGCTGGTGTCATAACCCATAAGCCCTTTCTCCACTCAGTCACACATGTTTTTGTAATCAGTGTAGCTGCTGATCAAACAGCATACTCGTTTAGCCTGATAATGAACTATTGTGCTTGCTAGAAGCATGACTGGTGCTTCATGATAAAATGGCGGATAGTGTAGGTCCTGACCAGACTGTGCCCAGGCTTATCTGGATATAGCCTGGTTGCAAAACTCATAAAAAGCCACATTTCTCAAGTCAAAGTCAGTAGTGTTATATTCCTTCTGCCGACAAGCGAGTTGCATTGTTTTAATTCTGACAACTGTGTTCAATATGTGTTCAATATGCCATTTGTATTTACATGTTTATATTAAATTACAGACATTGATGGTACAACGTGTATAACGGATTTGCCGACAGACGAAGCAGAGACTGAGAAGTCTGCCACACTTCCTGAACAGGTATACATTAATGATTAAATTATATATACATATATACATGAAAGTTGTATTGCTTTCAAAGATATCTGCTTCATAAGGGTAATGAGGTGTTGTGCAAAACTATATGTGAACATTATATTGTTATATTATTATTGTATTTCATATTCTACAGTCAATTATTTACAACTCTCTCGCACCGCTCAGTCGACAAATGATCATATCCCGATTTTTAAAAAATAAATTAACATTTTTTGAGCGTAGAATGCAGGAAATGGCTTCCTCAATTCAAAAATTTTCCGGACCCCCCTAGCCAAATCCCTCGCACCGCTCAGTCGACGAACAAGCATACCTCGTTCAAGTTCCATGTGGCCCCCCCCCCCTTGGTGAAATCCTGGATCCGCCACTGATACTCGCATACAAATATATATGTATGTTCGGTTAACTTAGTACAATAAATAAACATAACCTCGCCATCCAGTTTCCTAAGCCTCGCCAGACATGTTTTCCCATTCACTGCACTAACCTACACTATGTCTCATGTAGGTTCTGTTAACTTAGTACATAAATAAACATAACCAAGTGTTGACCAATTACTGTTTATTACAAGTTGACTAGGTTTCTATAAATATGGAAGCGTTATGAGATACTAAGTAAAGCTAATAAGTCATATAGCTCCTAATTAGGAGATAGTAAGTCATAATTAGGATATACTAGTCGTAATTTGTAGATACACAATCCTAATTGGGAGACATTGTGTCCTAATTAGGAGATTGTAGTCCTAATTAGGAGATAACGAACAAGTAATCCCATAATTAGGAATCATGTTAACTCCTAATTAGGACTTACTAACTCCTTAATTATGAGATACTATCCCCTAATTACGAGATAGCTAAGTCCTAATTACAGATAGTAATAGAATATAGCAACTCCCAACTAATATGAGTTAGTATCTCCTAATTAGGATGACTTAAAATATTTCAGCATCTGGGACCAGGACGCTTTCATATATATGTGGGATTTGTGACCAGTGTAGCTCTTGATCAAATAGCACACTCCTGTAGCCTGATAACAATCTCTATACTGCTTGTTGTAAGCATTGAAGGTATTTCATTGATGTAATGGCGAATAGTGTAGATCCTTATCAGAATGTGCGAATTGTTAATTCGAGGGAACACATTGTTAAATTGAGGGAACAAATTGTTATTTCGTGGGAACAAATTAATTAAATTAACAAAAAAAATCCATGTCCCCTGCGGGGCTCTGTAGATATCAGAAATAATTGACAACCAAATTCGAGAAGACATTCATGACATGTACGATGATGCATCATGTAACTACTTGTACACTAAGAGGTCATGCGTGGATAATTTGATATCAACCTAGACATCAACCTCATGTAACTTAAAAACAGACGGAGATCGAACTAGCCAGTAATCATCTGGAATCGTAGTAATAATATGTATATTTTACAGAGTGCACAACACAGTACAGATCTGAAAGTCAGTGCCGTTTCGTTAACAACAAAGATAGCACAGGCAAATAGGTAAAGTAATACATTTGGACGTACGTTAAAATTTTGCATATCTATTGATCCCTCTCTCGGATAATTACTAACGCTTCATCAATAGTGTCCTTACATTCATACCTAAGGTCAATCAAGTGGCATTGACCTACATTTTTGAAATACATGTCACGTCCGTCCAAATATCACATATGTCAAAATTATTATAGAAATTAGAATATCCCGATCTTGTGAGAGGTCCTCACCACAGCAGAGACACATAGCCCACTCCCTAAAAGTCATATTACTAATCTTACTACTTTTATAACCAGGCGTAAGGGATTTGTGGCCAGTGTAACTCCTGATCAAATAACACACTTGTGTAGTCAAATTCCTGCTCAATCACATATATAATTACAGCTGCACCTGTAAAAATACAGGTGAAGCTGTATATGCAGGTGCACATGTATATTGATTTGCCTGGGTCAAAATTCCACTTCAATCAGATGTATACTTCAGGTGCAGCTGTATATAGGTGGGGAGCTATTTACAGGTGAGCTATCAAAATACAGGTGCAGCTATTTTAGCAGATTTTGGTATACTACAGGTGCAGCTGTATCTTTTACAGCTGCAGCATGTACTATTTTTACAGGTGCAGCTATAAATTTACAGGTGCAGCTATAACATTTACAGGTGCATGCAGCTATACATTTACAGGTGCAGCTATACATTTACAGGTGCAGCTATACATTTACAGGTGCAGCTATATTTTTATAGCTGCACCTGTAAATTTAGTATTGACCCCGTTCGTACCCAGTGCATTTAACAGGTTTACTTGTTGCAGGAAAAGGAAGCAGAAAGCGTCTTTAGACGATCTGCAAGACGCACAGTGCAGATGGTTCAAAAACGACATCGAGAAACAGGAGCTGGAGAAAGAGAAACTGCGGCTTCAAATTCAGCTTTTGAAGGGAGCAATCGATAAGCAAAATTCGCAGACATGCGAGGAACTGCTCCACTCTATTATGTTCAAATAAAGGGCAATTTATTGTCCAGTCCGCTTGCGGAAAGCGAGACATAGTGATCACAATGACGTCAGGGTGTCCGTGTTTTTAAACACCTTATATCTCTGCAGTCCTAAGTCACATTGACTTGAAAATTCATATGCTTATTAGTCAACATCCATATATTCATTCTGTGTCCCACATGAAACATGACATGTGACATGAAACTTCATAAAATATATTTATCATCATCCATAATTTCATTCCATAGCCAACCTATAGAGTGTTAGAAGCAGGCCATGTGATTCACTGACTGAGCGATTTTCGGGCTATTGGTCTAAATATCAGGTGCAAAATACATACAGTGTCACCATTAATTATACAGTTTACTACTTTGTACATGTTTTGCACTGTACAACTGCAGATACCATGTGCAAACTACTGGAAGAAGCTATGTATACACTTATATTGTCACTACTGTGGTGATTAAATATATATAGTTTATGTAACCATTTGGAGGCGATTGTCGTGAAATATTGCACGACAGATTGTGTACTTACGCTAAACAAATGAGCGAACGTAGAAAACCGCGTTTGTTTAGCGATATGGATTCAATCAATAGTGCATTACTTCAAGAAATTTAGCCCGCCTGATTTCATTAACGATATATTTTTAAGACGGGTAGTAGTAAACCCGTTCATGAAAACATGCATCTAACTCACAATGAGTGAACATGGGGTCTTTTTCAGTCAATAAGATATCTGTTTGTCAGAAGAGATATCTTGTTGATTGAAAGAGATATCTTATTGAATGAAAGAGATATCTTATTGACTCAAAGAGATATGTGTAACTCTGAAATATATATCTCTATGATAATAACAATATATCTATCTGTTTCAGAGTTACAGAACGAGACAGAAACGAGATATCTGTTCAGATTCAATGAAACAGATATCTACTTCTATGAATAAGATATCTTATAAATCCAAACAGATATCTTGTTGTATGAAACAGATATCTTCTATGGTGGAAAGATATATATTGTTGATTGAAAGAGATATCTTCTTGAATGAAAGAGATATCTTATTGACTCAAAGAGATATGTGTAAACTCTGAAATAGATATATTAGGCACGAGTGAAATATGGACATCACACGACGAGATGAACATATATATCATATTCGTTGCAAAAATATGAATATTCTATTTATTATATACCGCTCCATAGGAAATTAACAGTTTTTTTAGACTGTATACGGTAATGAATGTGTATTTGCAGCCTATGTGCAGTCCGGCACTGCAGGTGCGCGTTATGAATAATAGATAGCTGAAGTAGTCGTATTTCACCGGAAGTTGTTTATTTCATCGATGAGAACATATGACTTTTATTTACATCGTATAACTATGTATTTCATGGGTAGGTATATAACAAATCTATCTGTTTCAGAGTTACAGATATCTCTTTCAATCAATAAGATATCTCTTTCAGATATCTCTTTCAGTCAATAATATATCTCTTTGACAGAACGAGACATCTGTTTAGCGTCAATGAAAAAGATATCTACTTCTATGAATAATATACTTATATAGCCAAACAGATATCTTGTTTATTGAAACAGATATCTTATTTGTTGAAAGAGATATCTTGTTAAATCAATTATATATCTATTTGAATATCTGTTTGATCGACTACTTAACAGTGACTGTTGCTCCCTGCAAGTCATATAATTATTGTCAATTGTTTAATAAACCTTCACTATATTGTTAAAAATTTTACTTTTTGGTATTTAATGGCGTGCATTAAAATACTGAGAGGCAAAGTGGTCCCGGATACCTTTGCCATCTCTGCCCACTGTATACAGGCGTCTCCGGTTGCTGGTCGACGTCGTCTTCGTCATTAAATGTCTCTTTCAACAATATAGCAATATTGTGCAGAACTGCACATGCCATAATAATGAGGCATGCTTTGGTCGGTGTCATTCTTATCTGAAATGGATGATCTCATCTATTATAGACAGGATATGTTTAATTAAACAGGGTAGGTTGCGTTTACTGGGGTGGACGATACATTTGTATGTTTAAAGTGCGTAGAGTCCGAAAGACTCCTCGCAAACTTTAAACAGATCAAATGTATTGAATTTGCTTTATGAATTTAAAGGGTGTTTGATCTGTCTTGCTTTGTATATAAAACTGTACATATATTATTCTCTACAGTTTTCACAGTTTTGTGGTGAGTTTATCCGTTAAATCCTGGAAAATACAAATCAAGACATACATGGCTGCTATTATCTTCAGGTCTCACGAGACAGTACGGAACTAGCATGGGTGGAAGATTTTTTATATATTCCAGTACCGACCCTGCAAGTGACATCAGTGTGTTTTACAACTTGAAAGTTGACTTACCCCACACACCGATCAGTTTTTTGTGGAGATAACATATTTCAGTACGTTCAGTACTTTCATGATTTTAGTATACGAAAACATTAACACACATACCTCTGTGTGGAGTACGTGGAAGCGCCTTTTCCATCTACCAAACGTTCTCTCTATTGTCGACCGTGTACACATGTGACATGTCTGGTAACGTTGGCGACCTCGATCTTGTCCAGGATCACGATATGGCGTCATCATGTATGGTTTGCATGCGTACCTGTAATCACATTATATGGTTGTAACTGGAGAAATGGAGATTATGGTATTTGTGATTTGATTTGTATATATTTGTAATTGGTGGAATATTGAACGGTGCATATCTGATTAGACTGTGGGGATGTACATGCTGATCTGATGACCCACTGCATGGTCGCAAAAACCAATAACCCCACCCCATTTATCTAGTCAACGTCACAAATATTAATACCAAACCGTCAATTCTGTATTCATATTACAAATTACCCTGTACAAATTGCTCGAAACATGTTCAATCATAATTATTACCTATTTGCTTGTTACAAGCATGACAGGATCTACATTCGTCGCAAAACCCATAAGCCCCAAAACCCATAAGCCCCATTTCTCCAGTGACATGTTGCTCAGTTTTGTGGATGAATACGTACCCGCTATCTCCCAGCAATATGCCATCTTCTAAGGATCTGTGGTTTCTTTCAAGGTGGTCCCCTAGGCTCGAGTTCGTAAATACATGGCTGTCATGAGCTGATCCGGGCCATTTTGCGTTTATGGATGTGAATCGTCCTGTCGAATATAGGTATATGTCAATAATTACAGCATAACAATATTTACACATTTCCCTAACATTTTATTGGTCCATAGCAAGTCTCTGTCCAAAATTTATATCCCAGTAAACTCCCATGCCGAAGTACTTTCCGTAACCGTCAGGCGCAGTTAATAAACACATTTTCTTGATGAATTTATTTCAAATGATGGAATTATAAGGAATGAATGGCCGCTTTGCGGAATTTATCGGGATATAAACTTGGAAAAGTCGCGTGAATACTGGACGAAGGCCTCCTTCCGGCCTTCGTCCAGTATTCATGCGACTTTTCCAAGTTTATACCCCGATAAATTCCAGAAAAAGGCCATTCATTCCCATAATACATGCAAAGTTGAAATATCAAAATACCATACACAAGTACGTTGGTTCTCAGATATCGCAGCTTCAGAAAATTCCCTGCGCATCGAACATTTCATCTTCATGAATAACTGAAACCGTACTATCAATTCGCCACATGATCAAGAAAAGCCAATCCCATGCAAAACACAGGTTAAATCCAATAATGTGTGATAAAAGATGGAAACTTGAAAAAAATCCGAATAGAACATTTAAAAAAAAAAAAAGATAGTCAACCCCCCTCCCACGCGTCACATTCCGCAAACCCCGTGTCTGAGAACCAAAGTACTTTTTTATTTTTATGAATGGCCTAACATCGGTGAAACGAAATATATTTTTAAGGATTGTAACAATTTATCACAAAAAAACGAGCGCAGTTTAGAGCGCACATGCTCGAAATTACCCGTAATATAGAAATGAAAGTATGTTCGTAAAGGTAAATGGATTGGGTTAGTGCATATTTAAATTCAAACCGGTAAGCCAATTAAGGAACACCCCAATTTAAAAGGTGAACATTAATTAGCATTAATTAATTGTATGTTTGTATACGAATGTGTTATGATTCGTAAGTGAAGATCCTGATCAAAAGGCAGTATGAAGATAAAAGTGCAGATCCTGTTGAGACGGATCGTCAGATCTACAGTAACAGTTATACACAGCAGTAGTTATAATATAGCGAGGATATATAGTTACTAAGTAATGCATTTGTGCAATATGATGAGATTAGCCGTGAAGGCAAACAAGAAATTATATGTGATTTGAGAAATTCTTACACAAATTTTCAAATAATTAAACGGACGTGGGGGACGGACGGAGACAGACAGACGGGCGGACAGGGTGAATTCTCGACGGGGCCCTAATAAAAGAAAAAATACTTAGCAAGCACCTGCTGCACTGGACCATTTATATTTCACCTGGCTCCCGTTGGATACCCCATTTAATGAAATGGTGTTTTATGAAACACTATAGATTACGCTTCACTTGCCGCGCATATCTGGGTCACCGCTTTCCGGTTACACGAAACACCCAAATCTGACAATGACACCATTTTCATTAATCGAAAATATGGCCAATTTAACTATTTTGTCAATTATATGATGTGTTTTGTGTATATATGATTTTATACTACTATCCGACACTAACTATGGTGTATTTGTAGTATATTTATCTGTATTTAGACTGTATTTGGGTGTGTGTATTAGAGTATATTTGGGTGTATTTTAGTGTTTCGTGTGACACCCCCGCTTTCGACATGGACGTAGAAATTCATCAAAACAAAACAGTGTTGTTTCATCATAAATAACGTGACATTATGTGATCCTTATATCGTTATAGTGTAAGTCAACACTGTTTTTTGCAAAGTATAATCTGCACTACATAACACTAACGGAACAAAAACAACAATAACACTGAACTTTGGGCGAGTTCGTTTGGGATAAAATAATTTATGGGTGGGTGGGGAATAATAATCAAGAAATACTTACCTTCATGGTCGCATACTGCCATAACATTAATGCTAATGGTAACATTTTCTGTTCACATAGCTCTTCTCGTCCTCGACGGGTGCTTGGATGCGTATATGTGAGCCATCCACGCATCCAATGACGTTTGGAAAGCCGCCGATGGTGTAGAATCCATCCGGATGGTATTTTTTTTGACCCGTGGCAGAAGGGAACTTAATAAATGAATTCATTTTGGACACTAGTGCACAGCACACGTTGTCAATAGCGCGGCTAACTGACGACTTGTCAACAGCCAGTGAATCACCAATGACTTGCAAGAAGTTGCCAGAGGCCAAAAAACGTAAAGTCAGTAGAACTTGCGTTTCTACAGTCAGCGCAAAACTTCTGCAAGTCTTTCTCTCAACGTCATCGTTGATGAGTGAACATAAATACTCGATACCATTTTTAGAAAACCGATACCTGTCTTTACATTCTCTCTCTGTCATTTCTGATAATTTGTATACATTTTGGCGATGAATTCTTATTTTAGGCCTCTGCGGCAGAAATCCAACAACTTGGGCGGCCATATTGGATACAAATTTTAACTGATCAGTTAACCGGTTAACAGAGGTCCGGACCACTGTTAAATTTATCGATCAGTTAGCGATCAGTTAACCAAACAATATTTTTGAACAATGACCTCTTAGTGTACAAGTAGTTACATGATGCATCATCGTACATGTCATGAATGTCTTCTCGAATTTGGTTGTCAATTATTTCTGATATCTACAGAGCCCCGCAGGGGACATGGATTTTTTTTGTTAATTTAATTAATTTGTTCCCACGAAATAACAATTTGTTCCCTCAATTTAACAATGTGTTCCCTCGAATTAACAATTCGCACATTCTGATAAGGATCTACACTATTCGCCATTACATCAATGAAATACCTTCAATGCTTACAACAAGCAGTATAGATTGTTATCAGGCTACAGGAGTGTGCTATTTGATCAAGAGCTACACTGGTCACAAATCCCACATATATATGAAAGCGTCCTGGTCCCAGATGCTGAAATATTTTAAGTCATCCTAATTAGGAGATACTAACTCATATTAGTTGGGAGTTGCTATATTCTATTACTATCTGTAATTAGGACTTAGCTATCTCGTAATTAGGGGATAGTATCTCATAATTAATAGGAGTTAGTAAGTCCTAATTAGGAGTTCATGATTCCTAATTATGGGATTACTTCGTTATCTCCTAATTAGGACTTACTATCTCCTAATTAGGACACAATGTCTCCCAATTAGGATTGTGTATCTACAAATTACGACTTAGTATATCCTAATTATGACTTACTATCTCCTAATTAGGAGCTATATGACTTATTAGCTTTTACTTAGTATCTCATAACGCTTCCATTTATAGAAACCTAGTCAACTTGTAATAAACAGTAATTGGTCAACACTTGGTTATGTTTATTTATTGTACTAAGTTAACAGAACCTACATATAGACAATAGTAGTAGGTTAGTGCAGTGAATGGGAAAACATGTCTGGCGAGGCTTAGGAAACTGGATGGGCGAGGTTATGTTTATCTTTATTGTACTAAGTTAACCGAACATACATATATATTTGTATGCGAGTATCAGTGGCGGATCCAGGATTTCACCAAGGGAGGGGGGGGGGCCACATGGAACTTGAACGAGGTATGCTTGTTCGTCGACTGAGCGGTGCGAGGGATTTGGCTAGGGGGGTCCGGAAAATTTTTGAATTGAGGAAGCCATTTCCTGCATTCTACGCTCAAAAAATGTTAATTTATTTTTTAAAAATCGGGATATGATCATTTGTCGACTGAGCGGTGCGAGAGAGTTGTAAATAATTGACTGTAGAATATGAAATACAATAATAATATAACAATATAATGTTCACATATAGTTTTTGCACACACCTCATTACCCTTATGAAGCAGATATCTTTGAAAGCAATACAACTTTCATGTATATAAGTATATATATTTTAATCATTAAATATACCTGTTCAGGAAGTGTGGCAGACTTCTCAGTCTCTGCTTCGTCTGTCGGCAAATCCGTTATACACGTTGTACCATCAATGTCTGTAATTTAATATAAACATGTAAATACAAATGGCATATTGAACACATATTGAACACAGTTGTCAGAATTAAAACAATGCAACTCGCTTGTCGGCAGAAGGAATATAACACTACTGACTTTGACTTGAGAAATGTGGCTTTTTATGAGTTTTGCAACCAGGCTAGATCCAGATAAGCCTGGGCACAGTCTGGTCAGGACCTACACTATCCGCCATTTTATCAATGAAGCACCAGTCATGCTTCTAGCAAGCACAATAGTTCATTATCAGGCTAAACGAGTATGCTGTTTGATCAGCAGCTACACTGATTACAAAAACATGTGACTGAGTGGAGAAAGGGGCTTATGGGTTATGACACCAGCGCAGATAACCTACAGATCAGCCTGTGCATCCGCAGTCTGATCACGATCTGCACTGGTCGCTATTCCACCAAAATGAAGCACCCGTCATGCTTCTATCAATCACTGTATATCGTTATCAGACCACATGTCCCGGAGATCAGGAGCAACATTGGCCACAAACCACATAAGCCACATTATCCTGTCACAGACACAATTATGTTTATCAATGTGGGCTAAATATAACCCTTGCTGGGTCCCCAATTCGTGCAAATAACTAGGTACGAAATGATGTGGGTACGAATCTATCAGGTACCACCGTTTCAATGTTTGAAACAGGCTATACAAGCTATTTTAATACAGCAAGAAGGAATGACGTGCACGTGATAGAACTGTGGAACTTCATGTCCTCAATATTAAGAAGTAAAAACTTAACGTTGACATTTGCGGTTGGTATATAAATATGCAGTTTCATTTAGTATATATGCTTACTGTCTGCATTTACCGGGATTTATTTTACACAGGATTTATTGAAAAACATTCGTTTCGATTCTAAGTCAAATCGAGGCTGTAACATTTGGAATGCGGGATTTTCCTTATTTCTAAAAATAGAAGTGTAAACATAGCGCAGACGATCACTGTCAAAACGGACAGTTTCGTTTTCGAAAATCAAAAAACACTTAAATATACCGGACTGGTGTTTAATATTATTATGCAAACATTTCCCATTAAACCATTAAACCATTGTGTACATATACCTTCCAAAACGAAGGTTTCAATTCCCCCAGGAACTCCAGAAAAGCTGGCAGTGTCTCCCAACATGTTTATCACTCGAGACATCGGTGACGGAGATTCGGCCCTGGGACCACCGCCAGTTCGGCACATACTCTTCTTCTCTAGGCAGAACTTTCTTGGCATTCTTCTGAAGATTCCACCATTTCACCTTCACATTTTCAACAGTTCTGAACGCTACACCAAGAGCACTTATCTTTGATGAAATTGCCTCCCATACTGAATTTTTCTTTTTGTTCGTTACATCGGTCCCATGCCTATCGTTAATTACGGACATGTTCTCCTCATATAAATTTGTGAGGAGGTTAATTTCGCTTACTGACCAGTTTTTTTGTCTTTCTCTGTTGTTCTTTTCTGATTTTATTGCAGCCATTTTTTCAGTGTACTCTACAGAAGGGGAAGTGGTTACAGTGCATTGTGGGATGTGTTTATTCTTTAACTGGATGGTTAACCATCAGTTAAAAGTTAACAGATCCGTTAACTAACGGATCCGTTAAAATGTTTTCAACAACCGATATTTAACGGATTGTTAGTTAACCATCCGTTAAGGATTTAACAGATCAGTTAGGCTAACAGTCCGTTAAGCTAACTGATGTTTTGAACAACCGGGCCCTGATGTAATATGCTTTCTTAATGCTGAATCTGATCTGCAATTGTTATATCGTGGGAAAGAATTGTTAATTCGAGGGAACGAATTGTTAAATTGAGGGAACGAATAGTTATTTTGTGGGAACGAATTAACAAAATAAAAATTCTTGTCCCCTGCGGGGCTTCGTATAATTAAGCAACTGTATGCATTTTACCGTAATATGCTTGAGCAATAATTTACTACAGTTACACAATATTAGTACTTTGCATTTATCGTGAGTTGTGTATTCCATTTACTACTTCTCGAAATTAAAAACATCAGAAAGTTTTTCATAAGATTACCTTAAAATAGACAAAAAAACATACAGGTTAATTAAGCAAATGCATTCAGCAGTTTTATTGTGCTATGAAACGCGCCATGTGATTTTATACCTTCGGACATCTGTGTAATTTCATTAACCACGTTTACAAAATTTACAATATTTTTCATAAATCTTTCTGAAAATGTTGTTATCTTTTGACGCCATTTGCGGAAAATGTTGTCAAGTTTTAACCTATTGCATGAAATTACGTAGATGTCAAAAGGTACAAAATTACACGGCGTGTCTCCTATGTGAAACTACACAATATTGACGACCACCTTAGATTTCGGCGATCATCTTGGATAAAAATATTATATAAATATTCTGATTTATTTTCTAACTTACACAGGATGAGTATCCTCTTTGTTGAGCGCATCATGATCTGTGGATGAGTTTTACGTAGCTTCTATTCCAAGTTATTCATAAATGTATTTCATAATTTCGGACGTCGAATTCAAATTATTCTGAATGCATTTTTTTCTAGATTTATAGGAATTGTCAGCTACATAAAACTGTCTGTTTCATGAAACCTGCCCAACTTTTACGGCTGTATAAATAAGGCAAACATAATATATATTTCGATAATATTAAATTATAGCAAACTTTAAGAATGAGCCTACTTTTTATTTCCTGAAATTTGGTCCATTATCGATTTTATTGCGAAAATCTTTTCCCATGTTCTGTGAAGATGTATATATGGGGATCTAGGTTTCAGAATCAATTAAAAACAATATTCGTTTTTCGACTCCTCCTCCAAGTTCTCCACCTATTTTGTCACCATGTTAAATTCCCATAGAGAACTCATTTTTCGTAATAAAATCAATATTTGACCAAATTTCACGAAATAAAACGAAGGCTCATTTTTAAATTTTGATCAAATTTAATATTATCGAACAAAATAATGTTTTTGCACTGTTTATATGTCCGTAAAAATTGGGCAGGTTTCGTGCAACAGAGAGAAGACTTCTTGATAATGTATGACAACTAGGTAATATATCCCGGAAAGTTTCATTCAGGAACAGTTAGTTCCAAACATAAGTTTCTTACATTAATTTAACGGTGAACTACACCACTGGGCAGGAGTAGTTTACGCCACTCTCGTGTATACCATATATGGAGAAATGACGTCAAATACTGTTGTTACACACCCACTGAATCGCGAGACAGTCGCCGTCATTACGGCTCGCCCCCACATTAACTTTTATCTATGTTTTACGCTTGTCATGATTTGCTTTGTTTTTATGAAGAATCGTATGAATATCGTATGTAAGAAAATGTTCATTTAACCAGGTGTGCTGATTATCTTGAAATAATGCCTTCGTGTTTGGGTCCTGTCGCTAAACAAACTCATTTCGCTACCTGAATCGATTGTTTATCGTGAGGACAGACTTACTCTTGATTTAATTTCATAAAAATCAGTTTCCTGTTTAACTAAATAGTATAAACACTACTTCCTTATTGCCCGGGTATGTAACGTGTTCGAGCCAATTTCCACCCTTAACTATAATCCGAGACCGACTAGCACGCATGGGTGACTGAACATACAAAGGCAAACTACGGCAAATTGCCATTACCTGGAGGTAATATATACACAGCTACAGGGAAGTTACGTCTGTGTAGATCAGTAATCGTGAGCCGATTATAAGGGAAGACAAGGAAATATGTAAGTAAATATTTCTAACAGGATACATGTATGCAAGAATATGGTTATCAGATACATGCATATTTAATTTAGTTCATCTCCTCTTAAGGATATTCGTAGCCAAAGTAACCATGTAACACATTGCTTGATACAATATATACTTACCAGGTTAGCTCCTTTGTAATAACTCAAGTTCTACTTCACCGATCGAAACCAAATTCGGTATACATGTTTATGACCAATTTGCGGACATTTTTAATTGTCGCACTCTGTATCATTGTCCACGCAATAACTCAATTTCTTCTTCATCGATCGTAACCAAAGTTGGTATACATGAAACTTTGTATGACTTAGGCTCGCGGGATGTCATGTTTGTTGAGTTAACTGTCTGAACATTCACGTAGTTTACATGATGATTGATAAATGCTGCATTGATTTCATATGCACAACTCATCATACATATATCATTGACACTTTATCATTAGAAACGCAACGTCATCACGCGATATACGACCCAATGTCGAAATGACATTATGTAAATGTTATGCTCCTTACTGTTTAATAGAATACGATAATGCTCATGTTTTTAATACATTCTCGCACACTAAGGTATTCATTTCAATATAACGGTACTGTATGCACTCCCGACAACGGTGATGCCAATAAATGTTGGACGAATATGAATGACATGTAATAATAGATTAATTCAATGTAACTACTCGATTTAAAAAATGTACATATATCCACTGTCCAAAACTTTTACTTCGGGTCTGAACATCTGACGAAGTCGTCACTTTTGGACAGCGATGTCTGGCCTAGCCTTCGCGCATTTTCCGTCCACTATCTATCCGACTACATCGCTAGTGACTTATCACCCAGATGGTGCGCTTTCACCATATAAATCTATCATCATTAATAGCTCGTCTAGATTGATGCGTTTAGATGAACACATTCAAATCTTGATCCTTCCGGATTGTTCATGGGTCATGAGCCTTGATTGTCCAAACTACTGTCTGTTTCACGGAACCTGTCCAAATGTTACGGCCACATAAACGATGAAAACTGTTTTCGATAATATTAAATTTTAAGAATGAGCCTTCTTTTTATTTCGTGAAATTTGGTCAACTATTGATTTTATTAAGTTGTCTATTGAAATTTAGCATGGGAGAAACAGAGTTGGAGGCGCTGGGGGAGGAGTTGAACAAAACGGAATATTTTGGAAATTGACTCCGAAACCTGGCTAGTTAGCTTCACTTGGAAACAAAAGTTAAATATTGAAAATCGGTCCACTACTTCTGAAACTTCTGCCCCATGTTAAATCCCCATGTAAATCTTTGAAATTGTTATTATTTTGCAATAAAATCGATATTGGACCAAATTTCACGAAATAAAAAGAAGAATCATTCTTAAAGTTTGATGAAATTTATCGAATAAAATATTGTTTTTGCATTGTCTATATGGCCTTAAAATTTGGGCAGGTCTCGTGAAAACAGACATTAGTACCATTTATGTCTATCGCTAGTACACCACTGTTTTATAGTACATGCAACACGTATTTGGGAAGGGCTGTAACTAACACGTGTAGCCCGGCCCGTTGCTCTTATTAACAGTAAATTATAAGTTTTGAAACTACTGTTACATACAATCTACAAAGGGAAATAAAATGTGTTTAAATCCAATGCATGTATGTGCAGATAGTTATGATATGCCGTTTATATAATTACTGATTATCGTGAAATAATGTGATTGTGTCCTTACGCTAAACCAACAAGTGAGTGTATTTTCTTCCATTTCAATCACGATACTTTTTAAAAAAACAAAGGTAGCCGAATGTAAATCATTGCCAAGATGGGTGCGAATTAATTTATGTTGGCGGGCCGTGCGAAGGTGATGTCTCGTGATTCAGAGGGTATGTCTGAGAACATGATTTTATTGGTTTAAGGCAACATGTCATGTCGACGTTACTGACATAATTTCACCATCTGGGTGATCTGATTCGCCTGATTCGAGGTGAAATGGTTAACAAAAAAAATATAATTCCTATATTTGGCAATAATGTAGATCATGATGACTCTACTCGTAACCATCTGCATTATGTGTTATAGTAGACATGTTAAGTGACATTTGACTTCAAGTCATGATGCAAATGTCCCCTTTGGCATGGAAGTACCTCGGATCATGGAGACTATTTTATCCAAAGACACATGCTGTTCTCATATTTAAGATAGCTGACGGTTAATTAACAAAATATAGTGCATTCATTCATGTCACATTCATTCATGCATACTTTTGGAAAACAATACTCCACATGCATAGTGTTGTGTCACTACTATGTATATGTAGACTGCCGTTGTATTTCGGATGCACGATGCTTTTTTCTAATGAGTGACACTAAAATAAACTGAGCAGATGAACGGTCTTTTGCACGAGTTCCGCAGCGTGCGATAGATGCGCTACTTTATCGTTGCGCGGCGGAACGAGTGTCATATATCCACATCCAAATCAAGTAACCTTTGTGTCGCGCCCGTGCGATATAGTCGGCACTTTGGCATACGTACGTACGTGTGTCCGGTTAAAGGTTTTGGTTAAAGTTGTTTGGTTAAAGTTTGTCGTTATACTATATCTCTTGTTTTAGTGCCCATGCCTCGCCCCAAGGCGCGACATGCAGGCCGCGGCCATCTAGTTATTACATACGTACATCATTCGCAAGTTATATGCGTTTCAAAAAAATATACAAAATGTAAATAAAAGAAACAAATTAGTCGCGATTTAGAAGTAAGCACTTCGCGAGGTGAAGCGTAGTTCCGGCACTGACCAATATGAACTCACGAGACGTCAATATTGAAAAATATTGACGTCTTGTGTTTCATAGTGTTTCAATGGGAAACGAAAGTACGTATGTTATAAGTTATTTTACAATGAGCATTGTAATTATATATGTCATTGGGTCAGCTCTTCCATATATGGACTAACACAGGTTCGGTTCGACTGGTTTTTATTGGCGTAACATCGATGGCCTGAAATCACATACAGGCACCCATAAGTATGTACATGTGCCACCTCATAGCCCTATCTGACAACGAGACATTGCTAAATAGCAGGAAGAACTAATATTTCCTAGCAAATATCTAGACGCTATCTTCAATATTACTACTGACGAGCAATGACACTTAAACCAGATAATTCCAATCAAACTGTACATGTGTACCGGCTGATCAGGAGCTACAGTGGTGTAAATGTTACAACATACGTTATTGTGCCAGTTCTATCCTTCAGCCAAGCTGCGCCTGATGCGACTGCAGTTTCCCTCCGTCTCATCTGGAGCTACACTGGTTCCCAACATAGCAAAGTCCTCATTGTCAAGAACGGGAATGAATATTGGGAAATGATAACCAACACATTCTATTTATAGACCGACATGGTATATACATTTTACAGGTACCGCAATCACCGGTATGCTTCTAACGGGTAACATATACATGTATTTTATATGACACACTCCTTAGATAGCTTATACCAATAGCTTATGGCAGTTTACCCCTTATTATATACATGTACGTTATAGTCTGCTTCAAAGCAAGCGTTTCTACCAGGAACGAGGTTTACAATTGATTAAAACAAACGTACTTTTATTGAAGTCTATGCATACGGTAACTTAGTTACCCTTAGAGCCTTTAGGCTACATTAGTATATGGTTTATATAAGATGGTTAGGAATCTTAAATAATGACTTACCAATATGACGAGACAAATATAGAAGAAATCCTATTGCGACACCCTCCCACAACACGACAGCTCTTGCCAACGTAAACTTACAGAGTGCCCCTCAATCATACCGGCGGCACGTTTCTCGTTACGGGCCCCGGAATAAATTACTCGTGCATAGATTCTCCAATCAAAAGATGACACACACACCTACGTCACACCACTCACCCATACGGACAATACAAGGCACTACATGGACAGCACATGGACGATTACATTATGTGAACACGGGAATGTCAAGACTGACCCCGCTAATAAACAACTCGTACTAAAAACACATTGAGGGGTGATTACACAGTAGCTGGAACCTACAATACAACGAGGGTTGATTAATAGGTTATATTATAGCACCATGCGAAGGTGATGTCTCAAATACACCATAATTCAATCATGTCCTGTTTTGACAACATTGACATATACATTGTATTGCATGAGATACACATACAGTATATGTCGGTTTTGTGAAGCTCTTGGTTTATTGTATACACGTACCCTGTCTGACGAACGTAATACACTTGGGTAAATGTATGTTATGTTAATTACGGACGTGAAAAGTGTCGAGCATGTTCGAATAAGTAATTATTGAGGGCAGGTACTGTAGTTGGAATAAGGTAATGTGTAGAGATAAATATAACAGTCAACTTGTCGGGTGAACTGTACAGGAGGTTCATGTGCCTTGAAACGTATATTGTACGCATATGCTCCGCATATATAGTGCAACATATGGTAAAATCACCCTTGTGTATGGGAATACATATTGTGTTTGAGAGTGGCTCGTTTTATTGCAACAGGTGTATGTTGCTTGATTGTATGCATTACTGTTACAGTATATATATTATTATTGTATTATCAAACTTGAGTTTTGCACTAATTTGACCCCAAAATTACCTTGTCCCACCTGATTTGATTGACCGACACCGGATTCGTGTTCAGGATGATATAATGCATTGCTTTAAAGTAGTCGTTGCTTTTGCTCTCTCGGGTTGAACTGAATTCATTTTTTATGGATGCTTGCCCCCCCCACCCTACCATTTAAATATTTGTGCACTCAATGAACCCAAAAATGATCGTGTCCCACCTGCTTTGATTCACCAACACCGTATTCGTGTTCAGGATGATATAATACATTGCTTTAAAGTAGTCGTTGCTTTTGCTCTCTCGGGTTGAACAGAATTGCTTGCCCACCCCCCCCCCCCACCCCCCCCCCCGTACCTTTTTGTTATTGATGTAAAAGTACTAAGACTTACATTTAAGTATTTGTTTTACACTAGCCATAGGTTGGTCGTCCTACAGACGTGGGTAAGACACATTTCCTCCCACCTAAAAGTGGAAATGGAAGGGGAACCACCTACAGTATATGCTATCAAATCAGGTTAAGTCACGTGTAGTTGGTGCATTGTTGACATTTGTTGTAAATTGCCATTCAGTGCCAGTATGTATGACGCACTAGACGATTCAACACAATGAACCGTATCTTAAACATCACGCAATGCATTGACAGTGGTAACATAAGTCGTATGAGTGTATAGTACAATGTGACACTGCGTATGTATATGGGGCAACCCGAATAGCTGTATTCAAGTAATACCGTTCTAGTTTTCCGTGTATATGGCGCCGTGGGACCAGCGCAAAATGTTTCACGCCGAAAATGCACCGGTTTCCTGACGAGCTGCAGCTCAGCTCTACTTATAGCTAAAATGGTATAAACGTTTTTCCGTCCAGTAACCGGCGCAAAAGTATTGCGCCAGTTTCTAGATGAAAATATT
Source organism: Conchocele bisecta (assembly GCA_029237695.1). NCBI lineage: Eukaryota > Metazoa > Mollusca > Bivalvia > Lucinida > Thyasiridae > Conchocele > Conchocele bisecta. The sequence goes on along the minus strand of CM055279.1, from coordinate 68,076,390 downwards.
TTTATGCCGTATATTCTGCAAACTGAATCGGAATTCGTCAAAAATCTGGCGCCTATTTCGTCTTGAAACAGTTTACGCCAGCGCAAAGTGCAGCACCAGTACATTAGATCGAGTTTCATTCGCACATACGAGCCTTTATGGAACGCCGATTCTACATAAACTCAAATAATTAATGCTAGCTGTAATTAGCTCCAAATGATTTAGAGAGCTCTTCAAATTATTTGGAGCTGCCTCGAAATATTTAATGCCAGCTCTAATGATTTAGAGCTGGCATTAATAATTTGAGTTTGCGTAGATTTGGCGTTCCATAAGATTTAGAGTATTGCATATATTTGATGATTAATAGTATGCAGAATGATTATACGTAATTTATTACATTATCACAGCCAAAATGGCTGTGATAATGTAATAAATTCAGTATAATAAAAATTAATAAAGCTGTCCTAAAATTTAAAACGTTGTCTAATTTTGACAATTTATCATATCCCCGTGTCCATTTCCCGCGTCGGTGTATATGTTTCACGTCGAAGTTAGCGCCTTCTTCCTGACGAATTTCCATTCGGCTACATGTAGAAGATATTATTTTCACCTATAATCCGTCGCACGAAATTGTGCTGGTTAATAGACGCAGGCGAAGTAGAATTATTTTGTATTAATTCGTTCCCACAAAATAACAATTCGTTCCCTCAATTTAACAATTCGTTCACACAAAATGACAATTCCTTCCCTCGAATTAACAATTCATTCTTTCCCTCAATTTAGCAATTCGTTCCCACGAATTAAAATTCGTTCCCTCGATTTGACAATTCGTTCCCTCGAATTAACAATTCGTTCCCACGAATTGTTTTGACGAACAGCTGCGCACGCACAAAGGTGTTGCGCTCAGCTGGGCGCCAAAACAATTCGTTGGAACGTATTCGAGGGAACGAATTGTTATTTCGTTGGAACGAATTGTTAAATTGAGGGAACGAATTGTCATTTCGTGGGAAAAAATTGTAGATTCAAGGGAACGAATTAATAAAAAAAAAATCCATGTCCCCTGCGGGGCTCCGTAGAATTAAACTGCTTATTGCGTAGTGTGTGCTGGATATTGGGCTGCTATGTCTGGCTGTTATATCGAGTAGATAAAAAAACGACGCCAACTTTCAAATTACCATATCTCAAAATATATGCATTTCAGTTCAGTATATTAAATTGTGTTTCACCTGACCACAAAAAGGGAGGGGTCATTTAGTGTTGCCCGTGTTCGTCCTTCCCGTTCGTCCCGCCCGTCCATCACAAATGTTGTAACTCGTTCAAGTATTAAAGAGTAATACGAGGGCCATTCAAAAAGTTTTGATACTGATGTGGTTCCGTAATAAATTGTACAGACAAGGAACCCGAGCTGTTCAGAAAAGGTAAATCGATTATTTTACATCTACCTCATAAATCCGATGAATAAGCGATTGCATAACCAGTCTTCCATTATCGGATTTACAAACATAGAGGGGATAAATAAACCATAATTCATTATAAGTTTTGAATAACTTATATAATATACAATATAAGTTTTGAAGAACTTATATAATAATATGTCTTACAATATACATATACATGTATTGAGTACAACTGGCAATCGGAACCTATTTTTGATATACCTTAGATCCAGGGCAGACATGTTGCATGTTTCCTAAACATTGATTCTGCAAGACTAATATAATTCAGAGTGCGAAAGAGCAATGTAGTGCTCAATGAATGGACACATTATATATGATATATATAGAGAATAGTAGTTTAGTGCCGTGAATGGGAAAAAAATATCTGGCAAGGCTCAGGAAACGGGATGGGCGTGGCTTTGCCGAGCACATCCCGTTTTCGTGCCGCGCCAGATGTTTTTTCCCATTCACGGCACTAACCTACTATTCTATTTATCCCGTCAACACCTACACATGGCTGTAAAATGCAAAAATAGTATGGACTGGATATCAAAAATGTTTCACGGCACCGTGTTTCACGGCACATACGCACTGAGTTGACGGGATAAATATAGTATTTTGGTTGAATTATATACTTACTTTAATAGTAAAATTATTCAAAACATCACCATGATTGTGAGTTAATGCTACATTTGATACAATTTCTTCATTTGTTTCTATTCTGCATTTACACCACTAGTGCTGCACTCTACGGAGCCCCGCAGGGGACACAGATTTTGTTTTTAATTCTTTCCCACGAAATGACATTTCGTTCCCTAAATTTAACAATTTTTTCCCTCGACTTAGCAATTAATTCCCACAATATAACAATTCGTTCCCACGAATAAACGAACTATTAAATGGAGGCAACGAATTGTTAATTCATGGCAAGGAATTGCTAATTCGTGGGAGAACGAATGGTTATTTCATGATCATTCGCGGAACAGTCAACACTATTGCCCCGAGGTGTTGTGGACGATCCGAGTCACGGACGCAACATTCTATGCAATTTCAACTTTGCATTGAGCATGAAGGCCGCATGGGTGTGATATGGAATGAAAAAATGGATGGTGATAAGGAGGTATATGAAGTTTGAGGTCCATCCGATTAACCTTTACAGATATAATGGGTACACAAACACTTTAATGCAAATGGGACGGACGGACGGACGGACGGATCAGACGGGCCAACGAAATGGGGTCTAGGAAGAACGAATAGTTAATTCGAGGAAACGACATTTTTAATTCGTGGGAGCGAATTGTTGATTCGTGGGAACAAAGTTTTAAATTGAGGGAACGAATTGTTACTTCGTGGGAACGAATTACAATGTAATACAAAAAAATAATTATACGTCACCTGCTAGCTGGGCTCCGTACTGACCTACTAGTCTCTATGCACTGACTCCTCCTATTCACTGGTGTGTTGTGACTGACAGTATGTATTGCACATACACGATACTCCCTACACTATACTCGAATTCACCAAATTATCTATGCAAGTCAAAGGTCAAAATGACAGTTCAAGTGAACTATGCAATATGATAATATTTGGTATGAGATGCAAGCTGTTTTCGGGAACATTTCTTGACACCGTATTATTATTTTATTATATCCTTTATATTATTAAATGACAATTTCTCAATTGTACACGATCACGACGGTTATGAAAGCCACACACTATAGTATAACCATTATTGATTTGTACATTACAAGTGTAACCTTAATTATAAAAAAATACTAACTTGATTGGTGGGTGGGTGTACTATACATGTGCGGAGTAAGTACGCAGAAAACGTGAATTGTCCTATGTTACACCTGTATGTGGGTACGCGGGACGAACGAATTTCAATTTTGAGTGTTCACACCCCACCTACTGTTACATGTATGGACAAACCCATAGTTGCCATTCAACACAGAATGCGATACCCGGGTAACTCACAATTACTACCGTCGGAGCCTCTCAGGGGACGTAGAATTATTTATATTATTAATTCTTTCCCACGAAATAACAATTTATTCCCTCAATTTAACAATTCGTTCCCACGAATTAACAATTCGTTCCCAAGAAATAACAATTGTGAACAATTTGTTATATCATGGGAACGAATTGCTAATTCGAGGGAACGAATTGTTAACTTGAGGGAACGAATGGTTATTTCGTAGGAACGAACTGGTAATTCGAGGGAACGGATTGTTAAATTGAGGGAACGAATTGTTATTTCGAGGGCACGAATTGTTAAATTGAGGGAACGAATTGGTATTTCGTGGGAATTCGCCGGATTAGCTCAGCTTAGCTTAGAGCGTCGGACTGCTGATCGGGATACCCTGGGTTCGATTCCGACTTGGATCTGATCCGAATGGCGTATTCGGTATATTCTTGGGCAAGTCAGCTTCGTGCTAGCCTAGTCCTATCGGATGGGGACATGCAAGGTCATCGAGCCAATGCCATCGTTAAATCAAATTGACTTACGTCATGTAGCAGACCATTGAAAATGGCGTGTTCTGTTTACACTGTCATTACAAGTTTTCTTTCCGCAATAATACAATTAATATGTTCAACAATTCTGCAAAAACCAGGAACCCACTTTTCCGACGTTTCGGCACAAGGCCTTTATCAAGGAATTAGTATGACACAGCTAAGTGCCATCCATTTTATATTTCAATTTGTGAAAAGTCAAATGGATGCCACTTAGCGTTCAGTAGATACTAATTCCTTGACAAAGGCATTTTGTCGAAACGTCGGAAAAGTGGGTTCCTGGCTTTTTGCAGAATTGTTTAACATTACAAGTTTTGTCAGTTATGCCTGTATATACCATGTATGGATGCCTGGCACATTTTAAAATATAATTCATTTACTTACACAGAGCTCCAGATAAGTTTTGTATCTAAAGAGTTGTATACCCCCATATTTCAAATGTAATGCGTATTTTACTTTTACAAATGTATTATTCATTTTATTTCTTATTAAATAGGCAATAAATGAAACAAGATAAAACAAATTTAAAACATGTGCGTATTAGATTTCTGATACCTACTATCTATATAAACGTTAGTCAGATTTGCTTGAAACTTCGCATGATTATTGGTCATCATCCATATACTCAGAA
>CM055279.1:67980055-68071330 GCA_029237695.1 Conchocele bisecta | reverse complement strand
AAACAATCATACGCATGGTGTGAGCCTTATATTGTTTGAGTAAAGGTAAACCCGCTATAAGATGTAGAATATCAAGGCATATGCCACATAATGTAAATTTCCTGTGTGGTCCTCAGCTTGTCCAATACTGGCAGCTGGGCATCGGTAAAGATTCCTAAACGAATCACGTACTTTCTCGTCATTCTACAACCTTATTGACCCCTCTCTGTATCTCTCTCTTTACTCTCTCTCCCCGCGCCCCCCCCCCCCCCCACCCCCCCCCCCCCACCCTCTCTCTCGCTCTCTCTCTCTCTCTCAACAAGGGCTACCTCATTTGTTCTGAAAAACAGCTTCACCGAATTACTCGAGCTTAAAACCTTAATCGTCAATATATCATGAACATAAACTACTCTTATATAGGACCTTACTCCACACAAACCCTCGATATAGTCGATGAGACTAACCTAGGAATATTCTCATATTTTAAATGCTGGCAAATGATCGTCAGACATCGGATTCGATATCGATTTGGCATACATATAACGGATAGCACGTTATAATCTTTAAGCAACGTATTGCACAAAGTTGTATTAGTTTATCTGTCAAATTCTGAGCTGTCTGTGTCAAACGGGACAAGAGGTTAAACTGGACGCTATATTGTCCATGCTAAGATGGCTGAGATAGCAATTCAATGCACAGTGTATTATAGTCTAAGAAGAACATTGTGATATACATTATACCAATATTTAAGCACATTTACGAAGCTATTATATTGGAAGGGAATTATTACGTTCTATAAAGTCAATCATTAAGTCAATACAATTAAATAGACTTTATTTACCTGAATATACCTTATTGCGACTTTCCTGATAGCGGAGACGGCGCAGCAGAAAAATAACATGATACACATATTACATGTATTAGGCATAGCCATATGGACTAAACGTTTTTCACTACAAATACATACATACCTTCCTTGTGGCAGTTCTACTCTCGGATCTAACCTTCTGAAATAAATTACAGTTAAAATAATAACCTTGGCACTTCGGTTATATGATAACTATATGTCATGCGGATGTCTGATATAAACTGACATTGGACGTCTGTTTATTATGACTTTTAACAACACGTTTGAATGTCAGTACACTTTACATGTGGACAATAGCCGACACGTGTCACAAAAACAAAAATTAATGCTAAGGTAAACAGTATGAGAAAAGCATACAATTCATGTTTATATCCTAATATTATTAATAACAGTACTTATATTCCTGGTCGTTTGTTGCATATATGATTTATTAATATTTCAATAACAAATCAATTTTGTCCAAAGGTTTTTGATCCGGCAGTCGCCGGACCTATCGGACTTAGCATTTGATATAATAAACAATGGTGATACTGCCAAACACATCAATCAAATATACGTGGTTGTTTTCAGACATTCGACAACATTTCAGTCTTAGCACGTCGTTTAAATGTAATGTAAGCATGAATAAACATGATGACATGAACATGTTGTCGTGGACTAAACACCCTTCACTACATTATATATACGTACCTTCATTGTGATCCAACTGTCGGGTATAACCGTCTGAAATAAATAATGGTTAAATGAATAACCTTTACAATTGGGTTAAATGATATCTATATGATTTATCTCAATCATTATGTCAGTAAAATTAAATATACTTTATCTACCTGAATATACATTTTTGCGACTTACCTGATAGCGCAGATAGTGCAGTAGAAAAAGAACATGATGCACATATTATCAGACTACGTGTTTTAGGCATAGCCATAGGTGGCAGAGAGTTGGACATTACAAAACATGGTGATACTGCCAATCACATCAAACAAAAAATAGGTAAATATTTTCAGACATTCGGCACCATTTCATTCTGAATTTAAATGTATTGTATGCATGACTAAACATGAGAAAATGAACATGTTACCGAGGACTAAACACTTTTCACTACATTATACATACATACATGTACCATCTTTGTGATATCTCATATAAACGGACATTGGACGTCTGTTTATTATAACTTTTACTGAGTAACCATTTGCATGTTAGTGCACTTGACAATAACCTGATTTAATCCTTTAGCCTGATGTCGGGCTTATATCTATTAAAAATATTGACCGGTGTCTGCTGATGTCGCATTGATATCGTACCTACATGGTAATGATATTGGACACATTTACTATATTGGACCGGTATCGGTATGACTATTTATTTGGATAGTACAGAGGCGTCGGACAAATCATAAGATTGGTCCCATGAAGATAGAGGTTACCTCCCACCGCCACCAAATTATATGGTGGTACCACTCTATTAATCCTCTCATAGAGACGGTTCAATTAGGGGGAGGTAACAACATGAACTTTTGATAACACATGAGAACATTCAGAAACATATTTAGAAATGTGTGTATTGGCTGATATACCAAACGAGCTATATACAATACGAAAAACAAAACCGAAACATAATGTTAAAGTCAACAGTATGGGAAAAGCATAGAGTTCACGTGTATATCCTCTATTATTATTAATAACGGTAATATCAATCCCGGCCGTTTGTTGCTTATATGATTTTTTAATATTTCAATAAAAAAATCAATGTTTTGTTAATGGTATCGGCCCGTCAGTCGCCGGACCTGTTCTGACGCCCCTATAGTGCCCCGCTATCCAATGTTGGTCCAATATCAGTTGTCGATATACAAATATAGGCCCGTAGCTGCGTGATGTTGGGCCGATATCTTGCCGACGTTAAAGCCGAAATTGGATCGAGGTCGGCTTGGTTGCAAACTTGCAGATGGGACGATCGGTTGCACATAATGGGCCGATATAAACACGATGTTAGGCCGTTGGGCCGACAAGCCTGAGTTTAATGTCGACTAGTCGTATGTATTGCGCATGACACTATCGGCTTATTAATGTTGGTACCGAGTAGCCCGTATTGATTAAGGAGTCTAAAGTAAGTATTGTGAGACATAATATGTCTTCATTATTGACAATGTCGTTCCTCGCATTACGTGTGACACAATGACGGGAACTATTCTGTTCAATTGTCATAACCCATGAGTGACACACAATTCGATATTATGAAGCAAACTATTACTGCGAAACACAAGACATGGGGGTAGATGCTGTTAAACCTTCGAATTATAAACAGTCGCTTAGAACAGTCTAGATGCATTTCATCTTACACTAAACATATATCAGATGAATTGAACAGTGTACTGTAGTCTGAATACATTTTCACAGTATCTACGTACCGTACTTGTGAGATCTGTGCTCCCGGATACAAAATTCTGAAACAAATTTGTATTGTCATACTGAAATTATGATAACATTGTCTGGTTGTGATGGATCAGCTTGCTACCTACTGTATGACACTACATGCAGTAACATATAGCTCTGTATTTTGAACGGAGTCTAAAATACGCATTGTAAGAGATATTCCGTCTTCAGCGTTGACTTGATATTCTACAGCTGTACTGCAATTCAAGAAGCACAGATGATACCTTGATGTTTGGTCGACAGAGAATATTGAGGTTACTAGTCGTAGCCAGTGTGACGGAGAGATCGATACTAAAATGCAAGATGATACTGCCAAACTCATCAATCAAAATACGTGGTTGTTTTCAGACATTCGACAATATTTCAGTCTCAACACGTCGTTTAAATGTATTTTATGCATGCCTAAACATGATGAAATGAGCATGTTATCGTCGACTAAACACCTGTCAGTACATTATATATACGTACATTTAATGTGATACAATTCTCGGGTACACCACTCAGAAATACATTACGGTTAAATGAATAACCTTGACACTTGGGTTAAATGATAACTATATGTCAAGCGGATGTCTATCAATCACTAAGTCAGTAAAAATGAAATATACTTTATTTACATTTTTGCGACTCAACTGATAGCGTAGACCGTGCGCCAGCAAAATAATCTGATACACATATTACCTGATTACATGTATTAGGTATAGCCATATGTGGCAGAGAGTTCGACATTATAAAACATGGTGATACATGTACTGCCAAACACATTATTAATACATATGTAGATGTTTTCAGTCTGATCACGTCGTTTATATGTATTTTATGCATGACTAAACGTGATGAAATTAACATGTTACCGTGGACTAAACACTTTTCACTACATTATACATTCATACCCTCCTTGTGGTAGCTCTATTATCGGGTACAACATTCTGAAACTGCAGTTAAATTAATAACCTTGACATTTAATCCTTTAGCCTGATAGTGGACGGTGTCTGCTGATGTCGCATTGATATCGTACCTACTTAGTAATGATATTGGACATATTTACTATATTTGACAGGTATCGGTATGAATATTTGTTTGGATAGTACAGAGGCGTTGGACAAATCAGTTGGTACCGTGTAGCCCGTAGTGATAAAGGAGTCTAAAGTCAGTCTTGTAAGACATAATATGTCTTCATTATTGACTTGAATGTCGTTCCTCGCATTACGTGTAAGACAATAATGGCTAATATTCATTCCGATAGTCATAACCATGGGTGACAAATATTTCGATCTTATGATGTTAGCAAGATGTTACCTACATACAATAGGTTTGGGTATGCATTTCTGTTGCTCACATCTTTTCAATGGTTCAAATTGTAGCCGTAGATAACATATCGGAGGCGAATTATTGTAGCTAATTGTGTAGATGCTGTCAAACATTCGAATTCTAAACAGTCGCTTAGAACCGTCTAAATGCATTTGATCTTACACTGAACATGTTTCAGATGAATTGAACAGTGTATCGTAATCTCAATACATTTAAACACAATATACGTACCGTACTTGTGAGATCTTTTCTCCCAGATACAACATTCTGAAACAAATTTGTATTGTCATACTGATATGATGATCCAATTGTCTGGTTTTGATGGATCAGCTTGGTATTTTATGACACTACATGCTGTAACGTTCAAGAAAATCCGTCTTCAATGCTGACTTGATAATTATTTTTTAGTTGTACTTCATTTTCAGAAGTACAGATGATACCTTGATGTTTGGTCGACAGAGAATATTCAGTTTAATAGTCATAGCCAGTGTGACGGAGAGATCAATATTAAAATGCAAGATGATTCTGCTAAACACAGTAAGACAATGATGCAGCCATAGACAAATATTCGCAATAAAGTCTTAACCTCTGTCAATGGTGTCATCCGTCATGTAAAAATACAATAACAGGCGGTATATACATGTATATGTGACTTGTACGATATTATTATCATGATATATTATATAAATAGTGCCCTTTGTTGTGGGGAACATTGTGGATTAACTCCCCGAGGAAGCAATATCTCTCGAAGCAATAGCCGAATGAGATATTACTTTCGAGGGGAGATAATCCACAATATTCCCCCTCAACAAGGGGCGCTATTTAATTTACTATACCGAATATAAGTATGATGGCATATTCATGGTTAAATAATAGATATCAGCATTGAAGATCGCGCATTTTGAAATTACAATGGTGTCCGCTAATTCTGCGGACATAATCCTTTTCAGACGAAAGTTTGTCATCACCATGCACAAATTCAGTCAAAATATGCTAAGTTAACGCTTCATTGTAGGTAAAAACATATGTGTAGGTAAAACGCCATATAGTTATGAGGTCAGTAAATTACGTAATTTGTGACATATATGTCGTGTTTGCTACGTCAAATTCATTCATTATATGTATTAAATAATTACGTTTAATGTCAGCAAAACATTAAAGTTTGCTATGAGTGACCAGATTGACCCCCGCTGTTTGCAAGCCGCTAGTCAATCGCGGATAAGTCGCAGGTCACTATCCACATCGATGTAGCGCGATGTCCAACCCACACGTGGATAGTGGGACCGGCGTGCTGCCATTCCAGCAGTAGCCGTTCGACGAATCGCACCAAATTACCCTACACACCCACCCAGTTTATCTCGTTTGATCTGCTTCTATTTAAGCGCAGGATATTGACAGTATCAGCCTCTGTATCCCTTTGCTACAGACACACACAATATTACAAGCTTATTTGTTGAGATGGCACACCATGTCATTAATAATATAATTATACATCTATGTATTGGAATTTGTTAATGCTGCCGCAAAGTATATGCATTGCAGGGCGATTTCTGGCCAAACAGACACGGGTAGCACACTATACAACATACCTGTGGTCGTACAGATGGCCACCACCAATACACTAGAGTCGTCAGTATTTGCCATGATTTGAAAGAATCGATATCCAGCCTTCACAAACAGCCTACACAGGATGGGTGAACTTACAATTGGCAGTCTACCATCAATTTCTACTTTGTCGCGGTTGATTATATTTACAATATACGAAATTTTATCGACACAGCGGTATGTGCAGGTGAAAACGCTGATAAATGTTCTTGATCGCTTCAATGAACCGCTTCATCGAAACCGAAATTGTTCCTTTCTGTCTGGAACTTGCCGGCGAAATTGAGGCCTTTGGAGCCTGCATTCGGCTTCAGAATACACAAATAAATATATAGCTTTGGTGCGCCCATATTAATAGGTGCGCTCGTAAACCTTGGCGCACCAAAGTTGCTATCATTCACCTTCACAAAGTGGATTTTACTGTAGGCCTTATGGAATGTGCCTTTGGCTTGTCATATTGCTTGCTAAATACATACTGCTTGCTAAATACATACTGCTTGCTAAATAAATATTGCTGAAATAAATATGGCTGAATCGACCGCGGCCATCTACATCCATATTGTGTTGTGTCCCTTTATTTACTTGTTAAACTGGTTCGTATCATAATTACAGCTAGTGTCTTTTCGGATATATTCTGCCGAACACCCGACCCCTACGACGTCAATGGCAATTTCCTTCAACGTTACCACTACGCAAACGATGTTCGGCTGTTTTCGTAACAATGTATGACCTCAGTGTGACGGCTTCAATATCACACGGCAATATCCCAATATCCCACGGCAATATACACGAAATGGGAATATCCGAGATTATTATACCTCATCGTAAATTCGACGCGTTGCATTGGTCCATTCCCTACCACGTGGTATAAAGCAATTGGCCATATGTACCCTGAGGGCAATAATGCCATGACATAATATAATTATGGACCGTTTGACCCGAAGATACCCGAAGTATGGTCACGGAAACTACCGAACATTAATTGGAGTACCTTGTAGTTTATCGCGCATCGAAACCGAAAGTACCGAATGAGATGAAAGCAGACGCTGACTGGTACGCCCGTTTTATTACCCCTATAACAGTAAAGCATTGTAAACCGGGCACCAGCTGCGCAGATGTAAACAAAGATGACGGAAGCTGGTAAATGATATTGTGTGCAATGTGAAATGTTAGTTATATTCTGTATAATAAAGTAAATGGTGCCCTTGTGGATTATCTCCCCTCGAGAACATTATCTCCCGAGGCTGCGCCTCGGGAGATAATGTTCTCTCGGGGAGATAATCCCCAATATCCCCCTCAACCAAGGGCACCATTTATATATTGGCTAATATCACGTGACAGCAATCTGAACAATGATATGCCTAGACACTACAAGGAGGTATAATACAATGGTGCACAGATGCGTATGTTGATGTGAGTTTACGCATTTCGAAAAGTCAATAAATCCCGATCTGTATTCAGAGCGTGCGTATTAATATTAGTCATTGGCGTCTTAAACGCGAGCGAGAGCTTCAAATGAAGTAAATTAGTATGTAATTCAAAGATATGTATGCATACTTCTATACCAGTAACTAAAAGGTAAATACAGCTAGCATATTGTGCCACTACGGTCGAATCATCTGGGAGTGAGTGAGTCAACAACACCGTCACAGGTTATATTTATTATAGGAATGAATGGCCTTTTTGTGGAATGTATTGGGGTATAAACTTGCAAACGTCGCGGGAATACTGGACGAAGGCCGGAAGGCCTAGTCCAGTATTCCCACGACTTTTCCAAGTTTAAATCCCCGATAAATTCAACCAAAGAACCATTCATTCCTTATAATTCCAGCGTTTGAAATAAATTAATCAATAAAATGTGTTTATTTTCAGCTTTCTTAAGAATAATTTTAACTACGCCTGACGGTTACGAAAAGTAGTTCGGCGTGGAGTTTACTGGGATATAAATTTTGGACAGAGACTTGCTACGGGCCAATCAAATGTTAGGGAATTGTGTAAATATTTTTGTGCAGGAATTATTACTATATATTTACAAGTTCCCCGTGCCTTAATCGTATAGTGGTAAATTACACTCTAAACGTATTCATAAACTCAACTGTTGTACTCAATCTCAAAACTCAAACTGACTTCAAACCTCATAGCTCATGTATATGGACTGGGATCGGTGTTACATTGTGTATTGATCATAGTGTACATCCACCATTCTGATTCATACGGCATAATACGTAATATGCCGTTCTATGTTACTTAGCAACGTCCAAAGATGAGGCTACCAGTCTGTGAGTCAGATATTACGCTACTATTATATGCTACTTACTCTATATTCTACCAGGTCCAAATAATGCTTTGACCTTGTGCCACTACCACGGACCAGCCGGACTTGTTTCGACGCCCCTATTTTAACCCGCTATTGTTATCCAGGTCGGCTTGGTTCGGAAACGTGCAGGTGGGTCGATATCGGTTGCCCATATTGGGCCGATATAGAAAACAATGTTGGGCCTATATCAGCCTGAGTTTAAGTTGACTAGTCTTATGTATGACGCTATCAGCTTATGAATGCTCGTACCGTGTAGACCGTAGTGATTAAGGAATCTAAAGTAAGTCTTGTTAGACAGTATGTCTTCGTTATTGACTCGAATGTCGTTCCTCGCATTACGTTGAGACAATGAAGGGAAATATTGATTTCAATAGTCATAGCCATGGGTGACACACAATTCAATAGTATGATGTCAGCAATATGTTACCGTAAAACACGACAATACATTAGGCAGATGCTTTGAAACATTCGCATTCTAAACAGTCGCTTAAAACTGTTCATCTTACAGTAAACATGTTTCCGATGGATTGAACAGTGTACCATAGTTTGAATACATTTTCTTATCTACGTACCGTACTTGTGAAATCTGTAATCTCGAATACAGCATTCTGAAACAAATATGCATTGTCATACTACACTTATGATAGCATTCACTAGTTTTGATGGAGCAGTTTGATACTCAGCATGAGTCCATGTATGACACTACAAGCAGTAACGTATAGCCCAGTATTCTAAAATACGCCTTGTAAGAGATAGTCCGTTTTCAGTGTTCACTTGATATTGTACAGCTGGACTTCATTCCCTGCTCTTATTTTGTTATGTCATTTAGTTTCTCATTTTGTTTTGTATGTTGTTCGAGTGGGGCAGATGAGCATCTGTTGGTAGTGAAGGTTATGAATATATATTTGCAATTTGCAAATAGTTTTACCACGCAGCGGCTGTATCATGTAGCACAATCGACATTGAGAAACTGAATTTGAAGACAAGGATTGAATGAAAGTGAAATGGTTTTAATTTTAAAGGCACGCGTATGCGTAGTTTACACTGGAGTAACACTGGATATTAACCACTGGACGACTACGTGAAGTGCACAGTAAAGGAATACACCTGCTAATAAACAGTAAATTCCGAAATAAACCGTCTACTAGTATTCGGAACTACTCGAAAATGTCAGATCGTGAACTTAGAGAAACATGTGAAAGTATAGCACGACAAGATGCAAGCAGCACAGGAAATACAATATCGACTAGAGTTAGAGATTCAAGAACTACAAAGGCAACTATATGAGTATTCGGACACACAGAGGTGGAAAGGGGAACGAGAGTGGATTGAACTAGAGGGAACGAAACTATAACAGGGTATTCTTGAAATGGAAAACCAGAAGGAGGAATGTGAACTAATTCCGCGTAGAAGAAGTGCATTAATGGATATGACTCACCAATATCCATTGGAAACAGTATAACTGGTGATATACTATACAGGATGGAGAGACATGTAAGTGAAAGTCAGGTTGGAATTGTAGAAATACAACCAGTGACAAATACAGTTACAAGAGACGGTCGCCAGATGACAGTTAAACATTCACAAGGGATAATGAAATTAATCAACACACACATGAAGAAATACAGGTTGTTAGACAACGAGCTGAGAGACTGCTGACCGAGAGTGAAGCTAGTGGATTTCCGTTGGTTGGAGATACAACAACATTGCAAGAGTAAAATGGAACTGGAATGAATAATGAAGGAATTGAAACCGAAGGAAATTTACGATAGAGAACATCAATTAGCTATACATGAAATGGAGGTGATGAGGGAATTCAGAGTGAGATTGACAGAGATCACATTCTGTAATACAGGAAACAAGTGGAAGAGAGAATATATAGGCAAATGCAATACGAGCTAGAACGATTAAACATGACACAAACAATTGAAAAGAAAAATAATTTTCAAATCGAAATGCAGCTTGAATTCAGACAGCAAGAATATATTCCAAATACTGATAGACAGGAAACATAGTATATAGTAAGATAAATGGATAAACAGTTATACATGGTAAGAGAAGGGGGAAGGGAGCTGTATCGCCAAGCAAATGAGCGCAGACAGACAAATATTTCATAAGAGAAGAAGAAAATAGCAATGGTAGCAATGTTGAAAGGTCAATCATTGAACAGAACGGAGGAGGAATTGTAATTGGGAATAATATAACAGGAGTGTACGGAACGTGAACGCATCCTAGCGGATCTAGATGTAAAGGCGAATAAGGGGTTTCCAGCAAGTGTATTGAATTGGAATACAATACAAAGTGGATACAAATAATTCGCCCTATGCCATAGACAGGCCGTGATAAAACATAAATCATGAATAAACCGCTAAATAATACTTATCGGTGATCATATGTCTTGATATAGGTCCTTACAATTACAAATTAACATGATGTAAAAGTGGCAGTAATGAGAGGAGTACGGGTTTAAAACAGAGATGCACCCTTACACCTGCCAACATGGGTGACATTACCAAATGGAGTAAGGGTGTATTTCATTAATTCCTGGTTAGTTAGTGAATTACAGCACTAAAGAAATGAGGGGTTTCATTTATATATGTCACAGCATTGTCCACAGCCACAAACACAGCTTCACCGATGTATACTCGAGATGATATCGGACCTTATTCCACACAAACCAACGATATACGTCGTATAACTGTCCATTGCAAATAGCCGATGACACAAACCTAGGAATGTTTGAAAATATTGGCAAATGATCGTCAGCAATCAGATTTGATACGTATCGATTAGGTCTACCTATAACGGATAGCACGTTATATATTTATACAACGTATTACACAAAATTGTATTAGTTTATTTGTCAAATTATGAGCTGTCTGTGTCAAACATTCTACGACGTGAAACTGGCCGCTGTCATGACCATGCGAAGATGACACAGGTGGCAATTCAGTGCATAGTGTAGTATCGTCTAAGAAGCACATGGTCTGATATACATTATACAAATATTAAATCACATTTACGAACCTATTATATTTGAAACGAATGATTACATTTTATAAAGTCTATCCTTAAGTCAGTAAATTGAAATATTATTTACCTCAATATACCTTTTAGCGACTTACCTGATGTCGTAGGCTGTGCAGGAGCAAACTAACATTATACGAATATTACATGTATTAGGCATAGACATTTCCGGCAGAGAGTTTGATATAATTTGAAGGAAATGATTACGTTCGTTAAAGTCAATCATTAAGTCAGTAAAATGAAATAGACTTTATTTACCTGAATATACCTTTTTACGACTTACCTGCTAGCGGAGACGGTGCAGCAGAAAAAGAACATGATACACATATTACATGTATTAGGCATAGCCATATGTGGCAGAGAGTTTGATATTATAAAATATCGTGATACTGCCATCAATAAACACATCAATAAAAAACAGGTAGATGTTTTCAGACATTCGGCAACATTTTAGTGTGAACACGCCGTTTAAATGTAGTTTATGCATGACTAAACATGATGAAATGAACATGTTAACGAGGACTAAACGCATTTCACTACATTATACATACATACCTTCATTGTGGTAGTTCTACTCTCGGATCCAACCTTCTGAAATAAATTACAGTTAAAATAATAACCTTGGCACTTCGGTTATATGATAAATATATGTCATGCGGATGTCTGATATAAACTGACATTGGACGTATGTTTAGTATGACTTTTAATGACTACACGTTTGAATGTCAGTACACTTTACATGTGGACAATAGCCGACACGTGTCACAAAACCGACACTTAATGCTAAGGTAAACAGTATGAGAAACGCATACAATTCATGTTGATATCATCTAATATTATTAATAACAGTACTTATATTCTTGGTCGTTTGTTGCATATATGATTTATTAATATTTCAATAACAAATCCAAAGGTTTTTGATCCGGCAGTCGCCGGACCTATCGGACTTACAGTTTGATATAATAAACTATGGTGATACTGCCAAACACATCAATCAAAAATACGTGGTTATTTTCAGACATTCAACAACATTTCAGTCTTAGCACGTCGTTTAAATGTAATGTATGCATGAATAAACATGATGAAATGAACATGTTGTCGTGGACTAAACATCCTTCACTACATTATATATACGTACCTTCATTGTGATCCAACTGTCGGGTATAACCGTCTGAAATAAATTATGGTTAAATGAATAACCTCGACACTTGGGTTAAATGATAACTATCTGATTTCTCTCAATAATTATGTCAGTAAAATTAAATATACTTCATTTACCTGAATATACATTTTTGTGACTTACCTGATAGCGTAGATAGTGCAGCAGAAAAAGAACCTGATACACATATTATCAGATTACGTGTTTTAGGCATAGCCATATGTGGCAGAGAGTTGGACATTACAAAACATGGTGATACTGCCAATCACATCACACAAAAAATAGGTAGATATTTTCAGACATTCGGCACCATTTCAGTCTGAATTTAAATGTATTGTATGTATGACTAAACATGAGAGAATGAACATGTTACCGAGGACTAAACACTTTTCACTACATTATACATACATACCATACTTGTGATATCTCTACTCGCGGATGCAACAGTCTGAAATATATTAAAGTTAAATGAATAACTTTCAATTTGGCATTTCGGTTATATGATAACTACATGTCACGCGGATGTCTCATATAAACGGACATTGGACGTCTGTTTATTATGACTTTTACTGAGTAACCATTTGAATGTTAGTGCACTTTACGTGTGGACAATAACCTGATTTAATCCTTTAGCCTGATGTCGGGCTTATATCTACTAAAGATATTGAACTGCTGATGTCGCATTGATATCGTACCTACATGGTAATGATATTGGACACATTTACTATATTGGACCGGTATCGGTATGATTATTTATTTGAATAGTACAGAGGCGTCGGACAAATCATAAGATTGGTCCCACGAAGATAGAGGGTACCTCGCACCCCCACCAGACTATATGTTGGTACCACTCTATTAAATCTCTCATAGAGACGGTTCAATTGGTGGGAGGTAACAACATGAACTTTTGATAACAAATGAGAAAATTCAGAAACATATTTAGAAATGTGTGTATTGGCTGATATACCAAAAGAGATTTAGACAATACGAAAAACAAAACCGAAACATAATGTTAAAGTCAACAGTATGGTAAAAGCATAGAGTTCACGTGTATATCCTCTAGTATTATTAATAACGTTAATATCAATCCCGGCCGTTTGTTTATTATATGAATTCTTAATATTTCAATAAAAGAATCAATGTTTTGTTAATGGTATCGGCCCGGCAATCGCCGGACCTGTTCCGACGCCCCTATAGTGCACCGCTATCCAATGTTGGTCCAATATCAGTTGTCGATATACAAATGTAGGCCCGTAGCTGCGTGATGTTGGGCCGATATCTTGCCGACGTTAAAGCCGAAATTGGACCGAGGTCGGCTTGGTTGCAAACTTACACATGGGACGATCGGTTGCACATAATGGGCCGATATAGAAAACGATGTTGGGTCGTTGGGCCGACATAAGCCTGAATTTAATGTTGACTAGTCGTATGTATTGCGCATGACACTATCGGCTTATGAATGTTGGTACCGAGTAGTCCGTATTGATTAAGGAGTCTAAAGTAAGTATTGTAAGACATAATATGTCTTCATTATTGACAATGTCGTTCCTCGCATTACGTGTATTCTGTTCAATAGTCATAAACATGAGTGACACACAATTCGATATTATTAAGCAAACTATTACTGCGAAACACGACAAGATATGGGGGTAGATGCTGTTAAACCTTCGAATTATAAACAGTCGCTTAGAACCGTCTAAATGCATTTAATCTTACCCTAAACATATGTTAGTTGAATTGAACAGTGTACCGTAGTCTGAATACATTTTCACAGTATCTACGTACCGTACTTGTGAGACCTGTGCTCCCGGATACAACATTCTGAAACAAATTTGTATTGTCATACTGAAATTATGATAAGATTGTCTGGTTGTGATGGATCAGCTTGCTACCTACTGTATGACACTACATGCAGTAACATATAGCCCAGTATTTTGAATTGAGTCTAAAATACGCATTGTAAGAGATAATCCATCTTCAGTGTTGACTTGATATTCTACAGCTGTACTGCATTTCCAGAAGTACAGATGATACCATGATGTTTGGTCGACAGAGAATATTGAGTTTACTAGTCGTAGCCAGTGTGACGGAGAGATCGATATTAAAATGCAAGATGATACTGCCAAACTCATCAATCAAAATATGTAGTTGTTTTCATATATTCGACAATATTTCTGTCTCAACACGTCGTTTAAATGTATTTTATGCATGACTAAACTTGATGAAATGAGCATGTTATCGTGAACTAAACACCTGTCAGTACATTATATATACGTACCTTTAATTTGATACAATTCTCAGAAATACATTACAGCTAAATGAGTAACCTTGACACTTGGGTTAAATGATAACTATATGTCAAGCGGATGTCTCTCAATCATTAAGTCAGTAAAATGAAATATACTTTATTTGCATTTTTGCGACTCACCTGATAGCGTAGACTGTGCGGCAGTAAAACAATCTGATACACATATTACCAGATTACATGTTTTCAGTCTGATCACGTCGTTTATATGTATTTTATGCATGACTAAACGTGATGAAATTAACATGTTACCGTGGACTAAACACTTTTCACTACATTATACATTCATACCCTCCTTGTGGTAGCTCTATTCTCGGGTACAACATTCTGAAATTACAGTTAAATTAATAACCTTGGCATTTAATCCTTTAGCCTGATAGTGGACGGTGTCTGCTGATGTCGCATTGATATGGTACCTACATGGTAATGCTATTGGACATATTTATTATATTGTACCGGTATCGGTATGAATATTTGTTTGGATAGTACAGAGGCGTTGGACAAATCAGTTGGTACCGTGTAGCCCGTAGTGATAAAGATGTCTAAAGTAAGTCTTGTAAGACATAATATGTCTTCATTATTGACTTGAATGTCGTTCCTCGCATTGCGTGTAAGACAATGATGGCCAATATTCATTCCGATAGTCATAACCATGGGTGACAAACATTTCGATCTTATGATGTTAGCAATATGTTACCTACATACAACAGGGTTGGGTATGCACTTCTGTCGCTCACATTTTTTCAATGGTTCAAATTGTAGCCTTAGATAACATATCGGAGGCGAATTATTGTAGCTAATTGTGTAGATGCTGTTTAACATTCGAATTAATTCTAAACAGTCGCTTAGAACCGTATAAATGCATTTCATCTTACACTGAAAATGTTTCAGATGAATTGAACAGTGTATCGTAATCTGAATACATTTAAACAATATATACGTACCGTACTTGTGAGATCTTTACTCTCAGATACAACATTCTGAAACAAATTTGTATTTTCATACGGATAGGATGATACAATTGTCTGGTTTTGATGGATCAGCTGGATACTTTATGACACTACATGCAGTAACGTATAGCCCATTATTTTGAACGTAGTCTAAAATACGCCTTGTAGGAGAAAATCCGTCTTCAATGCTGACTTGATAATTATTTTTTAGTTGTACTTCATTTTCAGAAGTACAGATGATACCTTGATGTTTGGTCGACAGAGAATATTCAGTTTAATAGTCGTAGCCAGTGTGATGGAGAGATCGATATTAAAATGCAAGATGATTCTGCTAAATACAGTAAGACAATGATGCAGCCATTTCCAAATATTCGCAATGAAGTCTTAACCTCTGTCAATGGTGTCATCCTTCATGTCAAAATGCAATAATAGGCAGTATATACATGTATATGTGACTTGTACGATATTATTATCATGATATATTATATAAATAGTGCCCTTTGTTGTGGGGAACATTGTGGATTAACTCCCCGAGGAAGCAATATCTCTCGAAGCCATAGCCGAATGAGATATTACTTTCGAGGGGAGATAATCCACAATATTCCCCCTCAACAAGGGGCACATTTTAATTTACTGTACCGAATATAATTATGATCGCATATACAAGGTTAAATAATAGACATCAGCATTGAAGATCGCGCATTTTGAAATTACAATGGTGTCCGCTAATTCTGCGGACATAATCCTTTTCCGACGAAAGTTTGTCATCACCATGCACACATTCAGTCAAAATATTCTAAGTTAACGCTTCATTGTAGCTAAAAACATCTGTTTAGGTAAAACGCCATATAGTTATGACGTCAGTAAATTACAGTCGTTTCTGTCAAAATGTTCCGGGTTTATACGTGTACAAAGTGTTGTGCGTTGTGTATCCGTGGAGTTTCCTTTAGTTGCGTTTCAAACTGTGTGTCGTCTACGTGTAATACGATTTCGGACATTCGTTGCATTTCCCCACTCTTGCGCATGCGCGAAAGTCGAACAAACCTTATTCAACGCATTGAGTGTCAAAAGCGTGTAATCCGTGTACAACGGTTGTAAACGTATACAACGGTTGTAAACAACGCATTGAGTTTCAAAAGCGTGTAATCCGTGTACAACGGTTGTAAACGTATACAACGGTTGTAAACGTATACAACGCTAAGGTAAACCGTTTGAACGGTTTAACGCTTTCTTTGACGAACGGTTACACGCTTCTACATGTACACAGCACCGTACAGATGAAACCGTGTTATACGTATGAAAAGTTTCCACTGGTTTTAACGCATTACACGTTTTGGTATGACAACCGTGTATCGCGTAGAATGCGCATGCTCAGATCGTTCTTCGTGTGTGTATACATGTATATACTTCTAGAGTATGCGGTGTCTTTCTCTTTCGATCGTGGCCGAACAGGTATTCGCGTTAAAACGTGTAACCGTTGTACACGTTTCAATGCTTTCATATAGCTACACGCTTCCAGGTAAAGCATTGTACACGTTTCAACGCTTTCACCTCGCTACATATGTATACGCCAAAGCGTGTTATACGCCTCGAAGCTAAACGTATTACACGCTTTAAAACTAAACGGTTTGACAATGTGTATTACACGTGTACGAACCGTATTATACGTTTAAACAACGTATACAACGCTTTTACACTAAACGGTTTGACAATGTGTACGTGTACGAACCGTATTATACGTTTAAACAACGTATACAACACTACAGCAAACCGTTGCGTTCGCGTTGCGTTCGCGTTGAGTTTGCAAGTGTTTACGGTGGAACAAAAACGCAGACTGCACTGTACGTAATTTGTGACATATATGTCGTGTTTGCTACGTCAAATTCATTCAGTACATGTATTAAATACTTACTTTTAATGTCAGCAAAACATTACAGTTTGTTATAATTGACTAGTTTGACTCCCGCTATTTACAAGCCGCCAGCCAATCGCGGATAAGTCGCAGGTCACTATCCACATCGATGTAGCGCGATGTCCAACCCACACGTGGATAGTGGGACCGTCGTACTGCCATTCCAGCAGTAGTCGTTCGACGAATCTCACCAAATTACCCTACCCACCCACCCATTTTATCTCGTTTGATCTGCTTCTATTATGTGTAGGATATTGACAGTATCAGCCTCCTTATCCCTTTGCTACAGACACACATAATATTACAAGCTTATTTGTTGAGATGGCCAACATGCCATTAATAATATCATTATACATGTATGTATTGGAATTTGTTGATGCTTCCGCAAAGTATATGCATTGCAGGGCGACTTCTGGCCAAACAGACACGGGTAGCACACCTATATAACATACCTGTGGTCGTACAGATGGCCACCACCAACACGCTAGAGTCGTCAGTATTTGCCATGATTTGAAAGACTCGATATCCAGCCTTCACAAACAGCCTACCCAGGATGGGAGAACTTACAATTGGCAGTCTATAATCAATTTTTGTCGCGGTTGATTATATTTACAATATACGAAATTCTATCGACACAGCGATATGTGCAGGTGAAAACTCTTATAAATGTTCTTGATCGCTTCAATGAACCGCTTTATCGAAACCGAAATAGCTCCTTTCTGTCTGGAACTTGCCGGCGAAATTGAGGCCTTTGGAGCCTGCATTCGGCTTCAGAATACATAAATAAATATATAGCTTTGGTGCGCCCATATTAATAGGTGCGCTCGTAAACCTTGGCGCACCAAAGTTGCTATCATTCACCTTCACAAAGTGCATTTTACTGTAAGCCTAATGGAATTTGCTTTTGGCTTGTCATATTGCTTGCTAAATACATACTGTGCTAAATACATACTGCTTGCTAAATACATATTGCTAAAATAAATATGGCTGAATCGACCGCGGCCATCTACATCCATATTGTGTTGTGTCCCTTTAATTACTTGTTAAACTGGTTCGTATCATAATTACAGCTAGTGTCTTTTGTGATATATTCTGCCGAATGTAAGTTGGACTTGTAATAAGAGAAATATTCAAACACAAATATTGCCCATTTTCCCTCGGTGTTTATGCCACACCATCCACAAAATATGCTTGTTGTGGGACGCGAACGCCCGACCCCTACGACGTCAATGGCAATTTCCTTCAACGTTACCACTACGCAAACGATGTTCGGCTGTTTTCGTAACAATGTATAACCTCAGTGTGACGGCTTCAATATCCCACGGCAATATCACAATATCCCACGGCAATAAACACGAAAGGGGAATATCCGAGATTATTATACCTCATCGTAAATTCGACGCGTTGCATTGGTCAATTCCCTACCACGTGGTATAAAGCAATTGGCCATATGTACCATGAGGGCAATAATGCCATGACATAATATAATTATGGACCGTTTCGCCCGAAGATACCCGACGTCTGGTCACTGAAAATACCGAACAGTAATTGGAGTACCTTGTAGTTTATCGCGCATCGAAACCGAAAGTACTGAATGAGATGAAAGCAGACGCTGACAGGTACCCCCGTTTTATTACCCCTATAACAGTAAAGCATTGCAAACCGGGCACCAGCTGCGCAGATGTAAACAAAGATGGCGGAAGCTGGTAAGTGATATTGTGTGCAATGTGAAATGTTTGTTATATTCGGTATAATAAAGAAAATGGTGCCCTTGGTTGAGGGGGATATTGTGGATTATCTCCCCTCGAGAACATTATCTCCCTCGGCTGCGCCTCGGGAGATAATGTTCCCTCGGGGAGATAATCCCCAATATCCCCCTCAACCAAGGGCAGCATTTATATAATGGCTAATATCACGTGACAGCAATCTGAACAATGATATGCCTAGACACTACAAGGAGGTATAATACAATGGTGAACAGAGCCGTATGTTGATGTGAGTTTACACATTTCGAAAAGTCTATAAATTCCGATCTGTATTCAGAGCGTGCGTATTAATATTAGTCATTGGCGTCTTAAACGCGAGCGAGAGCTTCAAATAAAGTAAATTAATATGTGATTCAAAGATATTTATGCATACTTCTATACCAGTAACTAAAAGGTAAATACAGCAAGCATATTGTACCACTACGGTCGAATCATCTGGGAGGGAGTGAGTCAACAACACCGTCATATGTTATATTTATATAGTATTATAGGAATGAATGGCCTTTTTGTGGAATTGATCGGAGTATAAACTTGGAAAAGTCGCGGGAATACTGGACGAAGGCCGGAAGGCCTCGTCCAGTATTCCCGCGTCTTTTCCAAGTTTATATCCCCGATAAATTCAACAAAAAGGCCATTCATTCCTTATAATTCCAGCATTTTAAATAAATTTATCAAGAAAATGTGTTTATTTTCCGTTTTCTTAAGAATGATTTTAACTGCGCCTCACGGTTACGGAAAGTAGTTCGGCATGGGAGTTTACTGTGATATAAATTTTGGACAGATACATGCTACGGGCCAATCAAATGTTAGGGAATTGTGTAAATATTTTTGTGCTGGAATTATTACTATATATTTACAAGTTCCCCGTGCCTTAATCGTATAGTGGTAAATTACACTCTAAACATATTCATGAACTCAACTGTAAAACTGAATCTCAAAACTCAAACTGACTTCAAACCTCATAGCTCATGTATATGGACTGGGATCGGTGTTATTTATTGTGTATTGATCATAGTACACCCACCATTCTGATTCATACGGCATAATACGTAATATGCCGTTCTAGGTTACTTAGCAACGTCCAAAGATGAGGCTACCAGTCTGTGAGTCAGATATTACGCTACTATTATATTATACTTACTCTATATTCTACCAGGTCCAAATAATGTTTTGACCTTCTGCCACTACCACGTGAATCACCTGATTCTTAGACATATATATGTATATACACGTACCTGGTCGAATTATGATGCTATATTATAGTTTCATACATAAGCTTTGGGAGTTACCTACATGTACTGTATCTGGTACAAGTGTAGACAAATGGCTCGGACAGGTATATTGTATATATGTACATGCGTGTCGCCTGGTGACCGTTGCATAACCATCATGATGCATGGTTGCATCGCATATATGTGTGCATTGTGTAACAATATTAACTGGTGTTTTAAAACGATGTGTATGTATATGCACGTTAATCTACATATACTATGAATTGTTAATATTGAATATACTCTAGCATATGTTATATTGTTACACGGACACTGTAGTTTATATTTGACACGTATATACGGTGTGTATTCGTATGCTACTACATAAAAGGTCGAACTAAAGGTTTAACGTGGAATGGGACTTTAAATGTACTGTGTCACAGATGAGGTTGGAAAGTGGGATATTGAGTTAAGAAACAAAACGTATAACTGAAGATTTGTATTGGTTTCCTGAAGATATGTGTCCCTGTGTGTGATCTGAGAAATTAAAAAAAATATTATAACAATTGTTATTATCAAAAAAATAACTAACGTTAATTTGCACATTGGATATAGGAATATACCTTTTCTACCATGCTGAATGAATGATTTGTATCACATGTTATTCCATGTATGACACATTAAATACTAAAATACAGACCTTTAAGATAGCTGTAAATAATACGAACAAGTTAAGCTGGAATAACTCTGGACAAATACATTGTTTGTACACTTTCAAGACAACAGGCACGCAAGTAAATGAGTTTGTTTGGAATAAAAAATATATATCCCGCTTCCACATAATTAACACACTATTTATCGTGCATTCCAATAATATTCCCTCAACCCATTCCGAGCCATTAGCAGCAACATGATTCAAATGCGTAGTTGGAACATGTACTTGTAAAATCATGTATATAGTAAAATGTATGACTTGTTGACATGCTGACAGCCATAGAGGAAAAGCAAACATCTGCATCTCGGTAAGGCAGCTAATTACTCAAATACAATATGTGTCATACGAGAACGTGTGTGTTCAAATGGTTATGGTCGTCATCCATTACCTGCGGAAGTGCACACGCATCATAGCCATTGCCAAATACATGCAGGTATATTGCTCCATTAGTGCACAATCTCATTAGAGAGACACCCATTACGCTATTGTGTTTTGTAAGTGAGGCATTGTAAGTTAATATTTAACCATGGTTTCATAATAGTGAGATTTGCAAGGTTGATATACCATTTCATAATGTCCATATAAACAATGAAATTGAACGTGCAGGATCTTTCTAAAAGCATGCATATGCTCTTCAAATATATCCACTATATTTATTTAGCAATATGTACGCATACATAAACTACTAGTACTGTGTCAAATATGCTTTGAACATTCAGTGTTCTAAAATGTATTACATGTGTTACTCTACACATAGTGTTTCAAATTAACAAAAAAAACGAAAATGATAGTTCACATTGACAGTATCATTACATATTTCAAATATACGAGTGTATCGCTTAAATGTAGTATTTACATGTCATGCAAAATGGATATATAACAAATCAATCCAGTACAGTTTAAGAAGTATGCACATTTGAACTACATACATATAGCTACAGAATACAACCGGAGACCATATGTAGAGGTATTGTTGTACAACACGTGATCCATACGGAATCTCATAAATCAGTAGGACAATACTATTACACCAGTTATGTGCCCGTTTGCACCAAATCCCCGAATTTATAAATTTGCAGCAGTAAAATTATTTGTAATACATAGTGTCAAAAGCTCTTGTGTTACCAGGTGTTGTTGCATCAATCCAACAATCTACGTTTAAATCCCCTATTATGCTAAACACATAAATGATCTTCGCAACATATTATGCAATGTGTCAAAATGTTCATCTAAACAATGTCATATAGTCTCTACAGTGACACATCACATATGGATTTTACTATGCAATTGAACTAATGTCTACATGGCATTCTAACTATGTATGCATGTGGTCAGGATCAGGTTTGTGGAAGGCATTTTGCGATGCATTGTACCACATGTTGTGTATTTTGTTGGCTCTTTGGTGTCATCGGACTATATATTTCTATTTGACAAAAAGGTAATGTCATTCTAATGACCTCAAAACACTATAATCATGTACCATGTGTACATTAATTTCCTGAGTGCATAATTTTGTTGACCGGTTTAGCATGTACATACTACACGCTGGTTGTAGCTAATATACCTATCTTTGCGACATACATACATGTTGCATTGAACTCAAATAACAATCCCTATGGTTGTCTTTCAAATTTATTACACCCCTGATGGACAATAATATTAATTACTATAGCATCCAAAAATATGTATTCGAGTATGTGTCATGGGTTAGCACAATTAAGTGTCATGAAAAGATGCGGGACCTCCTTGGGTTAAGGGTTTATCAACTTTGTTAATGAATTAAAGCTTATTAAAAGTGTATATATAGATCCGTAAATATCACATCCTAATTGCAAAAGCGGCCAAACTGACAGTCATAGCGACACTGTACATACTTAAGTTGAGTGTGTAGTTTACTGTAGTTTCAATAATGATACAGCACATGTAGTGTTTAATACAGATCTGAATACACCAGTGACTGCATTGAGTATATGTCATTACCATGTATTTAATTTATTTTCCAATGTTTGCAGCTCAGGAACAATGATTAATTTAAATTATTGTCAGATGTGAAGACATATGTGGGATCCTTAATGAGGGAGAAAGCCATGCATATTGACAATAAGAATACCTATGGCATCATCATACCATACTACATACTACCTTGGCCAATGAGCATCATGCTCCCTTAATTGTGAGTTATCAATCACATTAACTAGACAGCCCGATAATAACAGTTTTTTCCTTGTCAACAGTCAATCCATTTTGGAAATACTGTGCAACATTTCTTCAATACTCGAATACTCGAAATGATGGACATACATCCGTATTCGTCATTGAAAATAAACTCTATACATAACAATGTGGTTTAATTACTGAAAACTGCAGCTTCATCGTCAATATTATTGAACATCTTATCATATTGGCGGCCATTTTGAAAATATATTCATGTCATTGTATAACTGGATATGTATATTTTATCAAATGACTTGAGTTGTGTATATCGAACTGGTATGGATACATGCAATATGTCCATGACATGCTGTTTATAACAACTTTATAGAGTAAAGAATAGAACAAAACAAGAACATTTTTAGTTTTATGACAATTGTGGAAGGATATTGCATTGCTATCTCCTGTATTTTCGATTTATTTATGAGGGAAAGCAATGTATTTGTGTTTCAAATTTATGAATGGCTTCAATTAAAGTGTTTTTTTATAAATCGTTAATGCTCTTTGTTACATGTATATAATACATAGCATGCAATGCATGCATACACATAGTTGACATAGTTAAACAAAATAGTGTATACATTTATGTTTAAATAGCAAAGAAGACCGTGATCTGACAAACAGAATCAAAATACGTATTTGTCATCTGTTAAAGGATGTTTGCTTACTGTAGAAAGTCATTCGATTTAAACGATTTGTTTCGAGTTTATCTCTCATAGTGGCAATATTTTCTTCAAGTATGTATAGTTTGTTTAAGATATGCGTTAACATGTTCCAATGGTGGTTGTGATTCACTACATTTGCATCGAAAAATAAAGTATTTTGCTAAAAGGATACTGAAGCTAATAAGTATTATTTTCTTTTTACAAGCAACTTTCGCGTTTCGTTACAAAATGATATATCATAGGGTCAATTGAGATTATAATATAGCCTACTCGTTGAAATAACTGGTTTATGTCAGTCCAAAAGTGTTGTATGACGGTGCAAACCCGAAGCATCTACTTGTTACAGTCTATAGTCATATGGCAAAATTCACATATGTTTGATGGTTTGCGTGTTAATTAAAACAAAAACGAATTATTTGGTTTTATTCTCATTAGATATTTGTATTCAAATGCTCTAATTTGTGTACTGATTGTACTGATTTTACTATTGTATGGTAGTGAAAATATATATTGCCATTCAATGTTTTGATTGTCTAATTCGATCTCTCATTTCCGTGCATGTTTTAGTAGTGGTATTTTAGTCATTGATTCAACTCGTTTGTTGTATAACTTCTATTTATATTTTTAAACGATACTGTTTTATTTACCAAGTATGTTGGCACCTCGTTGTTTAACCATTATGTTCTCATTTTTACTGTCCCTTCAGTTTTAATATTGCCTACCAATGCATAAGAAGTCGCCAGCATTTATTTCATATGTATCCTTAAAATCACTGAAACAGTAAAAATCGTTTACTCTAAAATCATATATGTGACGCACCAAGCAAAAACCTCCTTTATGGGTCATAAATGCGAACTTGAGTTTTTAACATATTTAGAAAATATGATCTCTCTCGAACAATGTGATATATAAACCAATCTTGTATTCAACTGATAAACCATCTGTCTAGACCAACACAAATGGGAATGTCTGGATTATACTTCACATAAACGTTTTATATAAGAGAACGAAACAGTCAGATGAAGGCAGTTGCCGACCGACTGATGGTCGGCTCGAAAAGATAATTTACGACAGATAATATTATTGTGTATGAATACTAGTCATGAATCAAGTGACCTTTACTGAAGTTAGATTCTAAGATGTATTTACTTGTATTCTCGCCAGTAAGAAAACTTGAATTCTCGTCAATCAGACTGGGAGCAGGGAATCCGCATTCTAATCGGTAAAGCTGCAATAATTACATCGCTCAACACTGCTGATACACTGGACTGAGTAATTGTCCCATCCATATTTCGAGCACAAATTGCCACTAAGTGTTCGGTGTAAAGATTGAAGCCCTAACGTATGTATTCATTATAATAAAAACAAAACAGTTATTTGCCCGGTCTAGTGCATCAATTAAATTCAGTAAGTAGCATAGACATTATAGTAAGTAATACGTTAAATATGCTCGCCGGGAACTAATTAAACTATAAATGTAGTTCGTTAATCAGGACCGGAAGAACTATTTGGATGGTCAATGAATATTCTTTTGAAAGTTTCCGATTTGACACGTTTAGCAAAAATAAGCCGACTATTTTAAATTGTTTTATATAACTAAAAATGTTAACCGGGACACACGAACTCAACGTTCTGCGTTTGCCTAGATTTAAAGAAACCGACTTGAATGTTGCCATGCAAATTCGCTGTATATTTCATTCACTGGCGTCTTCCTTGCATCCAGCACAGGAAAATAATACAAATAGTCTTGCTATTTTATCAGAGAATAAAACATAATATCTTTATTATATATTATGTATATTTGTTTGCCAATGAAACACAATGGATAGTAAATTGTCAATATTTTACCATTTTGATCAGTGCCAGAATTACTTTTCACATTGTAAAATAGTTCCTTCTAAATCATTAGTAAAGTGTTTACTTCATTGATAGTTTGTATATTTTAGGCGCATCTTAATTGTGAGTGCTTTAAATATATTATAAAAAATGTTATTTGAAATGTATGTGGATATAATTGCCACTCGTTCCGACTAAAGTCGCACAATATGCCATGCTACGTGGCTCGTGCATATATCCACATATATGTCACAGGGTGAGAAAAATGTGCTCCGGCCCGGGGCTCGAACCCGGGACCTCTGGTTTACCGTACCATCGCTCTAACCGACTGAGCTAGCCGGGCACGAATACACACTTCTTCCCCTCAGTGAGTTACGTACCGCGACATACATCCCCGCCAAATTGGAATTCGTCCCCGAATTCTATATTTAATTCGTCTCTGAATTCCATATATTTGGTACATTTTGGGTAGTATATATATCAGTCACGGTCCCTTGTTGGGCGCCACATGTCACAGAGCGAGAAAATATGCACCCGACCCAGGACTCGAAACCGGCACCTCTGGTTTACCGTACCATCACTCTAACCGACTGAGCTAGCCGGGCACGAATACACATTTCCTTCCCACAGTGAGTTACGTACCGTGACATACTTCCCCGCCAAATTGGAATTCGTCCCCGAATTCTATATTTATTTCGCCTCTGAATTCCATATATTTGGTACATTTTGGGTAGTATATATATCAGTCACGGTCCCTCGTTGGGCGCCAATGTAACAGGAAGAGGAAATATGCACCCGACCCAGGACTCGAACCCGGCACCTCCCGCTTACAAGGCGGTCGCTCTACCGACTGATCTAACCGGGCACAGATACATATTCTCTCTCCTGAGTTACTAGATCCGTACCGTGACATATAGAAAACAAATATTAACCTATAGATACTATATATATAAACGAACCCCGTCCTTGTGATAATCATTGTAAATGTATGAGGCTTTAGATTGAGTTGATATTTTAACTCCATGTAATATTTTACAGAATTGTAAATGGGTACGCTCGATCTGATTCGCTTGAGCAAATCCCCAAACCTCGCTTCCATAATTTAAGATCGCTAATATAAGTTTATCGAATAGCTGTAGCACATGTTTTGGTGTCAATTCATTAAAACTGTGCAGGCATTTATTTAAATTAAATACAGCCTTCCGTGCTTGACCTGATAATGTACTCTGTGCCTGTGAAAAAGAACCCCCATATGAGAAAACTATTCCAAGGTATGAAAATTGTGAAATAATTTCAATTTCTTTGTTTTGATATGAAAAATGTAATTGTCTCGACAACACCCCACTCTTCCGGAAAACCATTATTTTGTTTTCTCTGTATTTACTGTTAACTTCAATTTTTGACAGTACTCGTCCAATACATTTGCTGTAAACCTTCAGCGAACTCGGCAAATATAATGATATCATGACATATAGGAGTAATAATAGTGTAATCATACCAGTATCAATACCTTCATCCTCCAAGTCGTTTACATACCTATGGCATTGCCATGTATTTAATTTATTTTCCAATGATTAATTTAAATTATTGGCAGATGTGAAGACATATGTAGGATCCTTAATGAGGGAGAAAGTCATGCATATTGGCAATAAGAATATCTATGGCATCATCATACCATACTACATACATACTACCTTGGCCTATGTTCATCATGCTCCCAATCACATTAACTAGACAGCCCAATAATAAAGAAGTCGTAAGAAGTCGCCAGCATTTATTTCATATGTATCCTTAAAATCACTGAAACAGTAAAAATCGTTTACGCACCAAGCAAAACCTCCTTTATGGGGTCATAAATGCGAACTTGAGTTGTTAACATATTTAGAAAATATGGTCTCTCTCGAACAATATGATATACAAAACAATCTTGTATTCAACTGATAAACCATCTGTCTAGACAAACAAAGATACCCATCTGACGTCACTTTGTCGCAGCGACGTTGTTTTGACTTGACGTACGTTACGTCGTCGTTACTAACAGTTGCTGACAGCGGACTCATGACGTTGTCGTGTTACAGTTGTGATCACACAGAAAATTATTTTTGTTTCATCACAATGCACAAATTTATCCATTACATGTATATTATTATTAATATATATTTATACTAGCGCTATTTCAAAACATTTATAATATAATTAATAAATAGTATTAGAAACAATAATAATGGCTTAGTTTCGGGCTAACTGAAACACCGCACGTTTCTATTTTCCTGCTGACTTCTCTGGCAAATGATAAATGCGTTAGGCCCCCAAATATATTCACGTTAAGCATCTGTGTTTAGTATATTGTTAGTTACACACGTTTTAGCTACACGTTTATGAACATTAGTCCACGTGTGTTGTTGCGTTGTCGCTAGACCACGTATCCATATTGTTATTGCACCATTGGCTTGGATCATGTTTTAATCTTCCTATCTTTAAAATTTTACATTTTAATTCGTTTAGTTTTAGTCCAGAAATAAGCGAAATTTTATATAGCGTGTTAACAAGCTCTTGAATGATCTTTGTGACCCGTCAAGTGTAAAACTTGCATCATCGGCAAACAGTGTTTCTTTTATTTCCGTACCACCTATAATAGAGTGGTAATAGTTCATATATTATTGATATTTATCTTGACAATATTTCCATACATAAAATAAATATATATGCAGATAAGGGACAACCTTGTCTTACACACCTTTCCACTTTGAAGAAGTCTGATAAATGACCGATAGTTGACATACAACTGTTTGCATCCTCATAGAATAGTGGTATCCATTGTATTATCGATTCACCAACATTCAGATTGCGCATTCATTTAATTATATAAATTATGGTCTAGACTATCAAATGTTTTTTGGAAATCAGCGAGAAATATTAGTTCCGGTGTGTCTGTTTCATTTGTTTCATTTATTATTTTCATATGTGTACGCACATTTTCTCCAATATATCAACCTTTGGTACAGCCGGTTTGCTTAATGTTAATTATTGAGTTTATTATCTTCTTAATTCTGCTACTTACAACTTTCGTTGCAATTTTGTAGTCAACATTTAGAAGTGATATTGGTCTCCAATTGTCTGTGGAAAGTGTGCTATTATCCTTTTTGGCAATACAGTAATTATTCCTTGTTTTTGTTTGCAATTCACATAAAATATATATGTGTACATGAATAGTTAATCGATTTAATGTAATGTTCTTTTATGTCAGTCCAAAATGGTTTATAAAATGCAGCGGTTAGACAATCTGATCCAGGGCTTTTCATATGTTTATTTTATTATTGTATTGCTGCTTCGCATTCACATGCATTTATGAGACACTCACATGATTGTGTTTCATCTTCATTTAGTTTGTGTTCAATGTTATTAAAGAAACTACTATTATCATGTTTTTATTTTCGCTATACAGATGCATGTAATATTGTTTCACATGATTGAGAATTGTAGTTTGATCACTTTGTAATGTGCCATTTATTGTTAATTGTTTTATTGTTCTTTCTTCAGATCTCTTTTTTCTATGTTTGAACAGTAGTTTGTATTGTTTTTTGCACAGCCTTCTACATTGTACCTATTCAGTATTTGTTCTTAAGAGGTGTCCTTTTGTTGGTTCTTAAATTATTTCGCTCAACTTGTTGTTTCCAATATTTAGTCTGTCAACAGCCGTGGGCTTTTAAAGCTACACGTATATCATATACAAATGGAACCTCGTCCTCAATTCAACACGAAACATAACTTTTAGGAATAAACTTTTGAAGATCTTCTTTCCATGACAGCACATAATAAACACAAAAAAACATATTCTGATAACCGCGAAAATATCTTTGTATATTAACAGAGACAAGTCTTTGAAAACATTTTAAAGAACTATCCACCTCCGTATCAAACATTAATGGAGGTTTCGGTATATTCCCCATATTTTATTAACTTGTTGCTATGGTAACGGATTGCACAATTATTCTTTAGTATTCCAAGAAATTTAAATTTTGGTAACAATTGGAAAATTCCGTTTCCATGGCAACCGTTGCCATTGAAAACAAATTATTGGCGGATTCGTGATATATGCATGGACACAAAAAAGTTAACGTGTTGAACAAAATCGGAAATTGGGCATGCCGGACCCGTATGGCATTTTTTTTGTGTTTATTTTTTTAAAGAAAATTGGTCTTAAAGGTACATGCCCACTCAGTAGGCACAAACTGTTATTTACAGGAATTAAATTAAGTGTATTCTTGTGTCACTATTCCACCAGTTATACAAATTACAAGTGCCCGCTATGCAGATATAATCATATAGTAATATTTATTTTGCTGATAGTGACTCGCGGTGGTACATGTATCAGGCTAATTTCATATGCAAATGAGGCATGCTATTTTCTAATTATTTATACTTATTAAATGCGTTACCTGAAAAAATAATATTTTCGTCAGATTATAAAGTATGATAATTGCACATCAAAACATACAGACAGATAATAAATAGTATTGTTCGTTAACATTTTACGGAAACACGGTTATCGCCCCTGATATCAGTGTGATATCAGTGTGGAACTTACGTCTGATGTAAAATGTATAATAATGCCAATCAATACATGGGATAATAGTGAATGAATGTTTCTTTTGCCAGAAAATGTATTAGATGATGTCTCTGATACAAATAAAATCTGTGCCTACTGAGTGGGCATGCACCTTTAAGTAAGAAATAATCTTACCGTGACCGATTGCCGTGATTCCTCCGTTTCGGATAACCATGCTGGCAGTCGTACATTTTCAGCAGCACTGTCATCTTCGTCAATATCTTCATCATATAGCTCTCGCGACACGTTTTCTTCTCGTCCAATTTCCATGATCGTACCGGGTATTAACTCGTTCGCTACACAAGCGACTATTGTATATTCCAGGGGCGTCGGAACAGGCCCGGCAGGTCCGGCGGGGGCCGCACCAATACTTTTGACAAATACAACATTTTATTGCAATATTTATAATTCATATATACAATACATTCCCGGTAACGAATGTAATCTTAATATTATAAGAAATCATGAACTATGCATTTCCCATTGGATACTTTTGACAGGAACATGGATTGTCAGATTTTGTTTTTCGTGTCAGCTAGATCTTGTTTGATAATATTTTCAGCATTTTTTCTCATTTCTCAACAAATGTTTATGTTGTTACCACTCATGTGAACCGTCTTAACGAGAGGGTTCAAATGAGTGGTAACAACATTCACATTGGGTGTGTGGAGGGTGGGATCCCCGACCTTCGCCGGACCAATCTTATGATACTTCCGATGCCCCCGTTTACGTGGGTAGTTTGGCGGGCGAACGCGATGGCGTACATTAACGGTAGGGGTTCCTCCTTATACGAATCACGATTTGCCTGGTATGGACTTCATGCACGTTTTTATCGTTGGTTCTATTGTTACCTGGGAGTTGAATTGGTTTATTTCCCATTATAAAAGCAGTACTGATTCTACTGCTTTTGGGAGGGGTTTAAGTGATTCTGAAGTGGCGATTACCTGGCATCAGATCAGGATTATTCCGATGTCAGAGCTGAATATATACTTTTTGTATCGTAAATATTCAGTTCTTAGTTTGGGATTTTCCCCTCATTTGTACATCTAGTTGAATATGTACATGCACTTGTACAGGTAATATATGGAATTTAGTACTAAACCCATTGACAAGGCCTTTAATGACCTTCGCTGTGTATAGACTATTAAACCTCAACAAACAAACAAACAAAGTCCACGTTTTTACATCTAATTATCACATATTGCTTTTATTGCCGAAAAACAATTTTCGTATGGGAACTTAACATAGGGGCTAAATTAAATTTGTTTAAAAATACAGTATTGAAATTTGAGGAACGATTTGCAAAGTCTAACTATTGTTGCTTCAGTTACGTCATTGCCAAGCTATCTATAAGTTTCGTGTCGTTATTTTTTTCGTTTTTCGACACATACGAAAATAATCTTTACGCAATACAATTAATATATGATTGAATTTCATCAACAAGAATTTGGGGGAGGGTGACTTGTTTTGTTATTGATGAAAACGTACTCTTGGAATAGAGACCAATGCTTAGCTGATAAAACACAAACATGTGTGAAGAAATATAATATTTCCGTTTGTTTACTTTTCATGTGTTAAGAGCCACAATCTGATTGTCACCAATCTGTTTCCTTGACGTTGTTTTTGATTTGCAACGTTATAAAAACAAAACCCTCGAGGTACGTGCTCGTTCGTCTCAATGACTGTTCGCCCCTGAGACTGTTCGTGGCAATGACTGTTCGACCGGCGGCGTTTCGCCCATTATTAGGTCGAACAGGCCCACTTTCATCTTAGATTACGGGACTGTTCGTCGCATTATAAAAAATCGACTGGCTCCCAATATCTAGATCGATATAATCGTATTATATTTCATATAAGTACGTACATGTATTATCATCTCTAATGAGATAATATTGCCACAGTAAATTATCGATTTACTTATTGATTGATCGAGCAATTGATTGATTGTCACCATTAATTATCAATTGATTGATTGACATATTGAGTGATCAATTTATTGATTGCTTTGATTGACTGATTGATTGTGTTGATTCAGTCATTCAGTCCTTCATTGAAGAAACTATGAAAAACAATAAATGCAGTTACCGGTATCAGTGTACACACCGATCAGACAATGTATGCAATAACCCCAACGATTAATGTGCTGTACACTCGAGGCAATTCCTACCCTTAGATATAAGTAACTAACCGAGTCAGCTGTACGTTTACAGCTAGATACGCCGATGGATCACAAAGGCGGAAGTTACTATATTAAATGATATTTGTATATATAATCAATGGATATTAGTTTCAAATAATACACTGCTCAAATTAATGACAGGAGCTTACAAAATGCGATAATCGCATTTTGTAAGCTCCTGTCATTAATTTGAGCAGTGTAGTATTTCAAACTAATAGCATAGTGGGTTTGCACGAAAACATTAAATTGCGAAATCATGAGAAACGGTAAAACATAATCTGATAATGTGTTGTGTTTAAAGCTGGAGTCCAACATGCCAAGTTATAATATAAAGCGATATGTAGTTTTGTATATTCTGTACGTATGACATGTTTCTGGCAAATTAAACATTTATTCACCGTTACGCCACGCATTGATTGACATGTTTATAAATTTTATATCGGACGTAAATTTCCACATTGATATCAGGGGCGATAACCGTGTTTCTTTAAAATGTTAACGGACATTGTATGTATTCTCTGTATTTCTAGTTTGATGTGTGCAATTATCATACTCTATAATCCTTCGACAAATAATATTTGTTCAGGTGACGCATTTAAGTAGTATAAATAATTAAACAATATCATGACTCATTTGCATATGAAAATGAAATAGGGGCGTAAAAACGCATTCTGGTAAAAATTATTCGCAAAACAGTAATGTGGGATGCTAGAAAACGGGTTTGAAAGTGTCACGGTACGTAACTCACTGTGGGGAAGAAATGTGTATTCGTGCCTGCTAGCTCAGTCAGTTAGAGCGATGGTACGGTAAACCAGAGGTCCCGGGTTCGAGCGCCGGGCCGGTGCACATTTTTCTCGCCCTGTGACACTTGGCGCCCAACGAGGGACCGTGACTGAGAATTCGGGGACGAATTCCAATTTGGCGGGGAAGTATGTCACTGTACGTAACTCACTGTGGGGAGAAAAATGTGCACCGGCCCGGGGCTCGATCGCTCTAACCTGAGCTAGCCGGGCACGAATACACATTTCCTCCCCACAGTGAGTTACGTACCGTGACATACTTTCCCGCCAAACTGGAATTCGTCCCCGAATTCTATATTTAATTCGTCCCGAATCGAACC
The DNA here is from genome assembly GCA_029237695.1 of Conchocele bisecta. Taxonomy (NCBI): domain Eukaryota; kingdom Metazoa; phylum Mollusca; class Bivalvia; order Lucinida; family Thyasiridae; genus Conchocele; species Conchocele bisecta. The sequence continues at coordinate 68,037,150 of CM055279.1, read as the reverse complement.
CGCGACCTCTGGTTTACCGTACCATCGCTCTAACAGACTGAGCTAGCCGGGCACGAAAACACATATTATCCCCATAGTGAGTTATTTATCGTGACATACTCCCCCGCCAAATTGGAATTCGTCCCCGAATTCTACATTTAATTCGTCTCTGAAATCCATATTTTTGGTTTATTTGGCGATCTGCAATGGTATGAGAACAAATTTACAAACACATGTACATTCTAACTGATCTGACTGGCGTCTCACGGCGGAATGCCTTATCTCACAAACAGTGTATATTTATATTCAGGTAAGGAAATGCATAAACATTCATGAACAATATAACCGTAGTTGTATAATATTCATGAATAGTTGACACAGACCGTAGATACAAGGTAAATATAATAATCGTTCAGCCGCCAATAATAATGACGCCGGCGACAAAATATACCTTATGACGTGTGCGACCAACGTAGTACCAGATCAGCCTGCGCATTCGCGCAGTCTGTTCATGATCTGCGTTGGTCAATATTTAACTGATATAATATCGTGCATGTGTTTAATCTCTGCCCGCATAATACTATATAATTATGTGGGAATGTACATTACATGTATGATCAGGATCTACACTGCTGACGTATGTCACAAAGGTGTATTTATCAGCCGAGGCCTACATGTAATAACCATGGGATACAAATATATAGAATAGTAGGTTAGTGCCGTGAATGGGAAAAAATATCCGGCAAGGTTCACAAATTTCTTTATTTCTCATCGGAAGTATATGTTGTGACCACTCATTTGAACCGTCTCACCGTCTCGCCGAGACGGTTCAAATGAGTGGTCACAACATATACTTTGGTTCAGAAATAAGGAAAATAGATAGAGAATAGTAGGTTAGTGCCGTGAATGGGAAAAAATATCTGGCAAGGCTCAGGAAGCGGGATGGGCGAGGCTCTGCCGAGCACATCCCGTTTCCGTGCCGCGCCAGATATTTTTTCCCATTCACGGCACTAACCTACTATTCTATTTATCCCGTCAACACCTTCAAATGGCTGTAAAATGCAAAAATTGTATTGACTGGATATCAAAAATGTTTCACGGCACCGTGTTTCACGGCACATACGCACTGTGTTGACGGGATAAAATACTATTTACAATTCGCTAATGGTATTTTCAAGTTGTGGTCAGGTAGAATCGTCTCAATAAGAGGATTATATATGACACTAAACTTGACCAGGCCGGGGAATAAATAAGGGCACGCATGTAACAGGTAAATATACTCACAGGATGTTCCGCCGCTAATAGTACAAATACTAACCGCTAATACTGACTAATATTATTCTCTCATGAACGGGGGTGTCTTCATGCACAATGTCAGTGTGTGACAACAGACGGGCCCGCGGCCGGCAAAGAATAAATTAAAACATAATTTACTTTGTCGTACGCAATCATTACGTCAATGCAAGGGAATACATTATGCGGAATAATACATGAAACATGTTCATACAATAGCAAAAGACAGAAGTGGTTACCTGCAATGGTATGATAACACATTTACAAACACATGTAAATTCTAACTGGTCTGACAGGCGTCTCACGGCGGAATGCGCCGTGATCTCGTATATCGCGCCCGAAATTCAAATCCGAACGAGATTCTACGAGACGTCAGTCAGAACAATAAGATTGCCCCAGGCACCACATACGGCGAAAAGGAAACATTGTAAATGTGCTTATAATATATATGGGCCGCGCCATACGAAAACCGGGCTTAATGACAACGTCATGAAAAGCGGTAAAAAAGCGGAAAAACGACGTTTCAAATTGTCTAGCGTCGCCGTAAAAGTTCACAGTTTGCCCTCCCATTTACGTTTACTGGTGTCAGTTAACATTAAGTGTGAACAGAAAACGGAAAATTATAACTTACTGAAACTTTCACTAATATGAGACGCGATACCTTGTACCTCGGTACCTTGTACCTCGGTACACATATTATGACGTCATGACTTGATGTCACGTACTTGTGACGCCATTGAACGTGAATACATGTTTGACGTTATGGCCATGGTGTCGTGACAACATATTATAGCAAGGATACTTGCACGAGTTAATCGCAGCATCAATGACTTATAAATGCTTCAGGCGCTGTACATTGTCGCCTAACTGTCGTTCTTTGACATTTTCACTCTTTTTCGTCGGTTGTCCTTATGAATTAAAAATGGTGAACGCATAATTTAACTGGCTACATATCAGCGAATTCTTCGCTTACATTGCACTTTGATTACTAAATAATCTTAAATATGAATAACCTGGTGTATGCCAACGATATTACCATCTATTATCTTGGTAAATTGAGACTTTTGAACAATTATATCCAGTACTTAGCGAATTATATGCCATTTAATGCCACTCATTTTATCATAAATGAGGTAGACACGTAGCTATATAATGACATAAATAGCCGGGGTTTGTATTGAATTTAAAATAAATGCCTCAACATATTAATTGGAAATGTGATGGTACTAAACTTGCTTTTGTAGTCGAAAATGCTTGTGTAGTATCAAATCATCAGTTTATCACTTGAGTGCATAATAATGTATATCAGGCGATGGTAATGCGATCCTCAAGAAAGACACACGGCGACAATTATAAGGTATCACGCTACCAAATCTGCCCGTATCGTGTTTTGTCACAAAGTGAATGTTATAAGCGGCCTACTGCCTACTTTAAAATATGTCGTCGCATACGAAATGTTAAATGATGTCGCTATTATTCCCCAAAATTATTTCAGACAGAAGCAAACAACAGGGAAACGCCTCACTCTGCCTTATTTGAAAATTATTCATACGAAATTACGTTACTTGGGCCGCAATCCAAAACGTGACGTTACATTAGCAACTGCAACACCAGCCATAAACATTATTTTCATACTTTGTCTTGGCCTAATGGGAGACACTTGGCCAGGCTACGAGATATCCAAATTTGGTTGACATGCGATAAAAGATGACAAATCTATAGGACTTGTCCGGATCAACACCCCTTGTATACTCCGTTGATAAAAACGTCGTAATTTCGACGTCATTAATCTAATACGTCATATAAGTTTTTACCACGCATAAAACTACTTCTAAAATGAAATATAATTGGGATACATTGATAATTTTGGCGGCATATGGCTTTTAAAAGATGTAAAATTCAGAATACGCGAAAAAGTAAAAACTGGAAATGTTGTCATTAAGCCCGGTTTTCGCACGGCGCGGCTCATATATGGGATATAGAATAGGTGAAGTATATAATATTATGGGATAGTATGGGAGCTATAGGTATATATTGGATATTATAGGGTATGTTTGGAGAGTGTTTTTGGGTTCGGAGAAGTAAATATCGCGTGGTCTAAAACAATAAAACAACTTCGGTTACAAAAGCTTCCCAGACACTCTACAAGATTGACAAGACAATTCCACGCAACTCGCACAAATGTATATGCTCGGATTTACTCAGTGACTTTCTAAAATACCTACCGTCTGTTCCACGTTTTTCTGCCGACGAACTTTTGGCTATTAAACACATTAAATCTAAAAAATATTTAAAAAGTAAATACTTTTTCATCAATAACAACAAAAGTGACACCCCCCAAAAAAAATTCCACAAATATTGATTTTATTGCGAAAAAACGATTTTCCTATATGAATTTAACATGGGGAATCATTCACGAATGTTGGGGGGATACTATGGATTTGACACCGAACATCGTCCGCGTCCGCGTCGGCATCCGCGTCCGCCGCAGACACTTCTTGTCCGGATCATAACTCGAACACCCTTTGGAATATTTTCATGAAACTTCACACATGCATAGACCACGACCCGAAGGTGTATCGCGCACAAGAATGACAACTATTGCATAGCTAATTATTTAGTTATCTCCCTTTCTTGTTTCGCGCACTCTACAAACTGGACAATAATGCATGAAGACCCGTTTTCTCGTGTTCTCTGTACACCTTACCTGTAGAGAGAACAATAGCCTTCTCCGGTTGAAAAATAGTGACTGGGAGAAACATTCACCTGTGCATGTGCTAGCATGTGCAAATTTCCAGACTGACCACTAACTGACCACTAACTTATTACAGGTAATTTAGACAGGTAAATTATTATATTACATTTCCGTAAACTGTGTTGACAATATTGTGGCAATATGTGGACCTGTGCAGATATTATATGTAGATAAAAATAGGACAATTAAAAAAAATATGGGCTCCAGTAGCAAGCATTATTATTTTGAATTTTTAAACTTTTTGTTTCCATTTATTTTTTCAAATTATTTTTCAATTTTTGTATAGTAGCATGAGGTCGTAAGTGCTATATACAGACTACTATCATACAATAAAACAATTATTGACTAGTGAGCCAATAAATGTATAATATGTTCGGGCCAGTGAAAATTGCTTTCGGGCCCAGGCTCGAGGTCAGGGCGGGACAAGGCGAGGTATTTGATTCCGCGGAATTCTTGTTTACTTATCTCCCTGTGTTGTTTCATGCACTGATTTCGTGGCCGGAGCATAACTCGAGCACCCTTTGGAATATTTTCATTAAACCTCACACATGCATAGACCACGACCCATAGGTGTGTCGCGCGCAAGAATGACAACTCTTACATCGTTAATTTGTTTTACTTATCTCCCTTTGTTGTTTCATGCACTGATTTCGTGTCCGGAGCATAACTCGAACACCCTTTGGAATATTTTTATTAAACTTCACACATGCATAGAAGACGTCACAAAGGTGTGTCGCGCGCAAGAATGACAACTCTTGCGTCGTTAATGTCTTAGTTATCTCCATTTGTTGTTTCGTGCAATGATTTCGTGTCCGGAACATAACTCGAACACCCTTTGGAATATGTTCGTGAAACTTCACACGTGCATAGACCACGACCCTAAAGGTGTGTCACGCAATAATGACAACTCTTGCATCTCTAATTTTTCAGTTATCTCCCTTTGTTGTTCCGCGCACTGATTTTGTCTCCGGAGCATAACTGGAACACCCTTTTTTCAAACTACTTGTGTATCTGGGGAGGGGGATACACATGCGCTTGTCGACAAGCGTCCATTTCTAGTTTTTCTTGGTGAGGGTGACTTTTTTCTTATTGATAAAAAAGTACTTACTTTTAAATATTTTTTAGATTTAATGTGTTTAACAGTAAAAAGTTCGTCGGCAGCAAAACGTGGAACAGACAGTAAGCATATTGTTACCATATGTTATGTTATTTCTGCGCTCCGTTAAAGGTACATGTCCAGTCAGTAGGCACAAAACATTCTTTATAGGAATTAAATAAGTGTATAATTGTGTCAATATTCCACCAGTTCTAAATATTAAGAGTGCCTGCTATACATATATAATCATTTAGTATTTTTTATTTTGCTGATAGTGACTCGTGGGCGGTGGCATCAGGATATGTTCATATGCAAATGAGGCATGGGATTTTTTAAATTATTTATGTTACTTAAAATGTAAACGCACATTGCTATTTATTCTCTGTATTTATTTTTTGATTTGCAATGATCATACTTCTTAATCTGTCGATTTAATCAGTATAAATAATTAAACATAGCATACCATCATTTGCATATGAAAATAGCCCGATACCACCGTGCTTCACTATCAGTAAAATAAATATTACTAAATAATTATATCTGTATAGTGTGCACTCGTGATATTTAGAACTGGTTGAATAGTTATACAATTATACACTTACTTAATTCCTATAAAGAACATTGTGTGCCTACTGAGTGGGCCTGTACCTTTAAAGGCACTGGGTCTCAGACATGCGTGGAAAGTGAGGAATGAAATTTAGTAAAAACTAATTTTATTTTCACTAATTTGTATCTTTTTCTGAATACAATTGTATATGCAGTGACAAATCTCTAATCCGGACACCCTGGGAAGTCCCCAGGATGTCCGGCTTAGAGACGTTTAACTGTAATTCAGACATTTGATTGATCATTCTGAGCCATGGTTGTGTGCTCTGAGATCAAGAACAGACAGTCACCTCAAATAACTTACCAAGAAACTCATCAAAAATAAAATCATAGGTGTTTTCGTGGTGTCCTGTTTAGAGAGGTTCCACTGTATGGCTCATATGAATATGTATTTCAGATTAGTAAGTCAATGCTTATAATATTGGAGCATTATGAGTTCCGCGACCAGTGTAGATTCAAACCAGCCTGATCAGGATTTGCACTGTTCGCCATTCCATTAACGAGCCTCTCGTCATGTTTCTAACGAGCATCTTATAAGGTCATCCGCCTACAAGGGAATGTTACTTGATCAGGATATACACTTGTCATCAATCCCACACGCCTCATTTCTCCAGACAGAGCCACATTTTACATAAAGTAGCGTCTTTAGTGGAAGTACATGTATCTTCTACATGTAGTGTTGTATGATTATATCACAACCCGAAATAGTTATATTTCATCCATTTTCCTTTTTTTGGTACATTGTGTAACTATTTGACTATTTGTATAGCCAAAATGCATAACACAATTATCTCCTCGGATTAGTAATAGTTATAGTTCACATATTGAATGTTTATTAAAGTAATTTCGTAGAGAGCGCCAGCGAGAAATTATCTTATTAAAAATTAATTAATATGTGAATTATAACGTATTGGTTGCCCCGCTCCTTCGCGAGCACCTGTCTCTTAGAATGTAGTGCTGTCCATAAATGTGTTTTCAAATACGATTTATTGCAACATTTAATACTTATTTTAATAGATATTGGCAATATGCGACTAATTGATACGAAATACTCTGCTTTCATTGGTCAAGAGACTAACGCAAATAATAAAAAATTAATACAGTTTCTGATAGTATGCACTTGAATATAGTGCACGTTTTGGGACATTTGCTCAAATAAAATGGTGCGACTGATTGACTATTGGAACGTGCTTAAAGCGAAACAAACACATACTTATTGGATAGCTGATAAAGCAATGGAGACACAATACATTTAAGGACCAATATCGAACAATGGGACAACTGCTCTATAGTCAAATAGTATTTCGCAATCTAATACATTGAATTATTCAATCTTTATTTCCACAGTTAAGATATTTCAAAAGAACAAGTACAATACAGTACAATATACCATGCAGACCATTTCCACACTGATATCAGGGGCAATAATTGTGTTTCCTTAAAATGTTAACGGACATTGCTATTTACTCTCTGTATTTATGTTTTGATGTCACACATCGACCATGTACAGTAGCGCTTTTCTGCTCCTTACCTATTTGTATATAGAGAATAGTACGTCAGTGCCGTGAATGGGAAAAAATATATGGCAAGGCTCAGGAAACGGGATGGGCGAGGCTCTGCCGAGCACATCCCGTTTCCGTGCCGCGCCAGATATTGTTTTCCCATTCACGGCACTAACCTACTATTCTATTTATCTATTTAACACCTACAAATGGCTTTAAAATACAAAAATTGTATTGACTGGATATCGAAAATGTTTCACGGCACTGTGTTTCACGGCACATACGCACTGTGTTGACGGGATAAATACTAATATCGTATACATATCGTAATCGTATAGTATTGGTATATTTAATGAGCATATCGTATGATCATATAATATTAGTATTTGTGTACCGTATCATCGTATCATCGTATAGTACAGTCTGTTTACATTATACAAACGTACTATACGAATATTATACAAACATACGATATCCGAAGAATTAACAAAAAAGATATCAGACACAGAGATACATGTAGATTAGTAATATTACGCATTTCTGAATATTATGAAAAAAACTGCCGAGGCGGACCAAATATTAGGAACGGACCAAATATTGGGGCAACACCGTTAATATATCGTAAACATTTACGGTATTCTGGTACATTTATACCGTGCACAGATCTGGTATGTTTCTACGATATAAACTTACCAGAATTATACACATGTATAAAAATCGTATAAACGTACGATTTGAATGGTATATCTATACGATATTGGTTGGTATGTACGGTAAAAACATACCGTACGTTTATATGATATGCATATCGTATAGAAAACATATCGTATTGGTATAGTATACGTATAGTATTGGTATAAGACGTATAGTTGACCTGCAGAAAAGCGCTACTGTAAGTGCAGAATTGTCGTCCCTTGCATGATGCACACCATCGGCTCATGATTTGTGAAATGTCAGGGAAATATTCCAAAGGGAAATCAAATTTTGGATTGACAGGAAATCTATATCCGAATAGACATAGGGAGATTAACTAAACAAATCCTAAGGCAATGGTTGTCATTCTTGAGCGCAATAGACCCTTGAATCCTGGTCTATGTATGTTTAAAGTTTCATGACAATATTTTAAAGGGTATTCGAGTTATGCTCCGGACATATAATCAGTGTGCAAACAGCAAATGGAGATATCTCGAATATTACTGAGGCAAGAGTTGTCATTCATGCGCGACTCACCATTACGTCGTGGTCTGTGAATGTGTGACGTTTCATGAAATGTCAGGGTACATTTGTAAGTAGGTATATTTTAGGTAACTGCAATATAATTTTGTTACATGCACATGACTGACGTTGTTTAACACCGCTCACAGCCGTGTTCAAACGTACAACACGTGCTGTTTGGCCACGGCTGTAGACAATGCTCATTCCGGGGCCAATTAAACACATACTTAATGCATGTGTCAGGTGACGCTACTACAAGGCGCCATTACGTATACTGACGTATACTGCGGCACCGGAATATGTATACATGAAGTTATGTTTTTTTAAATCAGCTGCGTGTGTCACGTGACGTTACTAGACCAGTTTGCAACCGTCGCACTGAAATTTGAAATTGGTGCGGCTGCATCACGCGACGTATACTGCGGCCCCGGAATATGTATGGTTATGTGTTATAAATCAGCTGTCTGAATGGAGCAGATTATCAAAGTACCGAAAGTACTGCTTAAATACACAAATTGCATGTTATTTCCGACGAAATGTAACAATAACGTTCGACCATGTCAGCCTACGGCCTTGGTGTTCAAACAGTTCCCTCGTGCCGCGGCGAACGTTCACACATGGCTGGACATGGTCGAACCTCATAGTTCCATAATTAATTATTATAGGAAATACCAGTTGCAGCACATTGTTAGCGGTCAGTCTGTATTTAGTGCATTTATTCAGTACAGTGGAACCTCTCTAAATCGGACACCCGAAGGCGTCCACCTTAGAGATGCTCCATTACAATTCAGGCAAATGAGCACGCCAAGACATACATGTTACTTTGCGATCATGAATAGGTATTATAATCGGGGGAAATGACAATGAAATGCACAAAAGTTATGCATGCATATGTTGTGTGGGTGTCCGGTTTAGGGATAGTCTACAGTACAGGTACATATAGTTACCTATAGTTATCAAAAGCATAATAATTGTACAGTGGAACCGCTCCAACCGGACACCCACGGAAGTCCCCAGGGTGTCCGATTTGGAGATGTTCCACTGTAAGTCAGGCATGTGAGCACTGCATGATACATTCTAGTGCTTTGCAATCATGCAAACGTCATAGTAATCTGAGATACATAACAGCGAAACACGTCTTAGGTAAACATCCATATTTTCCCGGTTGTCCGCTTTGGATGGGCTTCACTGTAAAAATTGTGTCAAATTGGCGTAACGTAGGGTGCATTTATGAATGCAAACAGCACTAGCTTTTGACTTCCGGGTTTACAGACGTGATGTTGCTGAATTGTAACAAATCGATTTATCAATAAATATGGATCTTGCGACAGCAAATATGAATAAATTGCATGAATGGCAGGGGCGTAGTTAGGTCTGTATTTGTGACACGGACATATAGAAAACATAATAATTCCAGCACAAACATATTTACACAATTCCCTAACATTTGATTGGCCCGTAGCAAGTCTCCGTCCAAAATGTATATCCCAGTAAACTCCAACGCCGAACTACTTTCTACAGGTGCGCTGTCAGTGCTGTCAATGTAAACAAATGGCTGCCGTCTGTGAAAATAAACACATTTTCTTGATTAATGTATTTCAAATGCTGGAATTATAAGGAATGAATGGCCATTGTGTTCAATTTATCGGGGATACAAACTTGGAAAAGTCGCGGGAATACTGGGCGAAGGCCTTCCGGCCTTCGTCCAATATTCCCGCGACTTATCCAAGCTTATACCCCGATAAATTCCACAAAAATGCCATTCATTCTTATAATATTCCCAACATGTAGCCATACATTGTCATCCAGATCATGTCACGGTACGTACAATGTAATTCAAGACAATGTGTATTCGTGCCCGGCTAGCACAGTCTGTTAGAGCGATGGTACCGTAAACGAGAGATCCCTGATTCGGGCCCCGGGCCGGAGCACATTTTCCCCATGGTGAGTTACGTACCGTGACATGAATATGATGATCTGGAACTACACTGGTCACAAAGCGCATACTCACCAATGCGTTACTCTATTCCAAGCGACAAAATGTTCCAAATGTTCCAAATGTCACAGAGCGAAAAAAATGTGTTCCGGCCCGGGGCACGAACCCGGGACTACCCGGGACTCGAACCCGGGATTCGCACAGTCTGATCAGGATCTGCACTGTTCGTCATTCTATCAATGCTTCTAACAAACACGACTAACTTAAAATGTATACATTGCCCTGGCGGGTTTATTGCACTTGTTCATTTATTTCACGAATTGTTCTATCATGTCTATGTTATCGTAGTATATGACACAGGCGCCTCATATTACGCGCACCTCAATTTAAAACTGACACAATAGATTGTAAATACCAAAGAAATAATAAAAAATGAGCAAACTTGTCGATATGCCAGTCGCGCTCAAAGACAACCGCGTATCGAAAATTAGTTGGTGCTGTTATTTTATACATATTCGCACGTAGTCGAAAGCGTATGCATGGCTACGCCACTCGCAGTACGCATGCACCAATGCGTCATGAGGTGAATTTAATATTTCTATGTTTTTGTTCTGTTTATAAACATACTAGAAAACGCACTCGCGCTTTATAAGCAGAGGCATTAGATTACTTGTATGTGTTTGTGACTGGGGAAAATGAGGCGTATTGTGTTTGCTACCAGTGTATATCCAGATCAGACTGTGCTTCCGTACAGTCTGATAAGGATCAGCACAGTTCGCCATTCCATAACAGATCTACACTGGTCGCAAAACTCATAAGACCTGTTTCTCAAGTTACAGCGACAGTTCATTGATTATTGTTTACAGTGTCAGTGATTATTGTAAAATCAGTTAACAATATTAGTGGCTGTGACTGGAGAAATGGGGCTTATGGGTTATGCGACCAGTGTAGCTCCAGATCGGCATGTGCATCCACACAGTCTGATCAGGATCAGCACCGTTCGCGATTCCATCACCGAAACACGCGTCATGCTTCTAACAAGCAAAATGCATCGTCATCAGGCTTCAGGTGTGTGCTAATTGATGAGGAGCTACACTGGTCACAGAGCCCATAAGCCCCATTTCCCCCAGGAACTTGACCGCATAAGTACGTGAAACTGTCCAAACCTATCCCACGAAAGGATTAAGTACATAAGTGCAGGAGCAATATCGGTCAACAAAAATATGGACGAAGAAACAAAACTTGAGGATGAGTGATATTGATTCATTAAATTGGAACTGTGGCTGTGATTGGAGAAATGTAGCTTATGCTATTTGCGACCAGTGTAGCTCCAGATCAGCCTGTCCGCACAGTCAGAAACTACACTGGTCATAAATCCCGTACGTTATATTTCTCCAGTCACAGCCACATTAGTTCTCCAGTCACAGCACAGAACAGCACAGCACAGCACAGCACAGCATAACACACTCCCGGATCACATTGCACAGCTACATGTATGTAGGATGGTCTGGATCAAATATATACAATGTACCATGAGAAGTGGTTTTCGACTGGTACATTAAACCTATCAAGTTTGGTACATAGGTAGACAGACGTACTAGTATGTAATTTCTTTAAACACTTTTACAAAACTTACAATATTTTTCATAAATGTTGTCATCTTTTGACGCCATTTACAGAAAATATTGTCAAATTTTAACCTATTTCATGAAATTACTTAGATGTTCAAAGGTACATAATTGCACGGCGTGTCTCCTTTGTGAAACTACACAATACGGAGAACCACCTTAAATTTCGGCGACCATCTTGGATCAAAATATTACATACATATTCTGATTTATTTTCTAACTTACACAGGATGAGTATCCTTTTTTTTTGAGCGCATCATGATCTGTGGATGAGTTTTACGTAGCTTCTGTTGCAGGTTATTCATAAATGTTACTCATCATTTCGGACGTCGAACGCAAATTATTTTGAATGCTTTTTGCTCTAAATTCCTAGGAATGGTCAGCTACATACTACTGTCTGTTTCATGAAACCCGACCAAATGTTACGGCTACGATAAATAAGGCAAAAGCAATAAATGTTTCGATAATATTAAATTATAGCAAAATTTAAGAATAAGCCTACTTTTTATTTCGTGAAATTTGGTCCAACATTGATTTTATTGCGAATGCTTTTTTCCTTATGTTAAATCCCCATAAACATCTTCACAGAGTTTTTTTATAATTTCATAAATGGTCGACCGATTTTCAAAATATAACTTTTATTTTCTTAGTTAGATCATTTCCAAGCTACATGTATCTAGCTACGTTTCAGAATAAAACAATATTTGTTTTTCGACTCCTCCTCCAGGTTCTCCACCTCTTGTTTTCACCATGTTAAATTCCCATAGACAACTCATGTTTCTTAATAAAATCAATATTTGACAAAATTTCACGAAATAAAAAGAAGGCTCAGTCTAAATTTAATATTATCTAAAACAATAATATTTTTGCACTTGTATATATGTCCTTACAAAATGGGCAGGTTTCGTGAAACAGAGAGTAGACTACTTGACAATGTGTGACAACTAGGTACTATTTCCCGGAAAGTTGCATTCAGAAACAGTTACTTCCAAACATAAGTTTCTTACAGAAATCTAACGGTGAATTACACTACCTGGCAGCAGTAGTTTACGCCACTCTCGTGTATACCATATATGGAGAAATGACGTCAGTAACGTCGCAATGACATGTTTCCTTCGACCAATCAAATACTGTTCTAGGACACACCCACTGAATCGTCATTACGGCTCGCCCCCAAATTAATTCGCATAACAGTTAGCCATATTTTACGCTTGATTTGCTTTATTTTTATGAAGAATCGTATGAGTAATGTAGGAAAATGTTTATTTAACCAGGTGTGATGATTATCTTGATTTAATGCCCGCATGACTGGGTCCTATTGCTAAACAAACTCGTTTCGCTACGCTCAATCGATTGTTTAGAGTGAGGACAAACTTACTCGTGATTTAATTTTATGAAAATCAGTTCAAAATATGTTTAAATAAATAGTATAAACACCACTTCCCTATTGCCCGGGTATGGAAGGTGTTCGAGCCAATTTCAACCCTTAAATATAAGCCGAATGAATAAATTCCCTATTGTGAGACCTACTATCACGCATGGGTGACTGGACATACACAGGTGATTTGTAACGGCAAATTGATTGTATAACAGCTGTCAGCCAGACATTACCTGGAGGTTATATATACACCACTACAGAGAAGTTACGTAACTGTGTAGCTCAGTAATCGTGTGCCAATTCTTTATTCTAAGGGAAGATAAGGTAATATGTAAGTAAATATGTCTGACAGGATACATGTATGCAAGAATATAGTTATCAGATACATGCATATTTAATTTAGTTCATCTCCTCTAAAGGATATTCGTAGCCAAATTAACCATGTAACACATTGCTTGATAAAATACATAATTAGCAGGTTAGCTCCTTTGCAATAACTCAAGTTCTACTTCACCGATCGAACTCAAATTCGGTATACATGTTTATGACCCCTTGGCGGCCATTTTTTATGTTCGCACTCTCTATCATTGTCCACGCAATAACTCAAATTCTTCTTCATCGATCGTAACCAAATGCGGTGTACATGTTGATTCAGGCAAGACGAAGTGATTTTCAAATATTTCCGATGACTTATCTCCCCTGGGCAGCCATTTTTAATTGTCGCACTCTCCTTGTCCACAAAATACATTGAGTTCTACTTGACCGATCGTAACCAATTTCTAAAACATGTTTATCAGGGCAAGATGAAGAATGCTGTTGTTGTTGAAAGATTTCCGATAACCTATCTCACCTTGGTGACCATTTGTAATGTTCTGACTCTGTATCCTTGAGCACGCAATAACTTGACGGATCGTAACCAAATTCGGTATACATGTTTATCACTTCAAGATGAAGAACCGTATTGGTTTTCAATGAGTTCTCTTCCATTGTTGACTGGTCTTGCATCGACGGGCGTATGTTGGCACCTTCGGCACTCTTGTTTTATTTTGTATTAAGGGTTTTTGTAAATAGTGTTAAAAACAATAATTAATGATATATCGTCAAATATTTTAAAATAAACAATAATCTGGCATTAATGTTTAGGGGCAGGTGGGGATTGTATATAGTACATTACTTTTATATTGCTGTATGATATCTGAAGAGAGCCGCCGGACACACATGTTGAAGTAACAAACCAAAGTATATACATACATTAAATATACCTACAATCATCAATAAGTGAGAAAGAAATACGCTGACATGTTTTTACTCCATCTTAAAACACGTTAATGTCTATAGGAGGGAGTAAAACTAATGTGTACTTTATTTGTTGCACTTATTGATGCTGTTTCGTACATCTAATGTATTTATATATCATGGTCCGTCACTTCAACCTGTGGCCGGGCACACGCCACACCGATTATATTTATTGAGGGAGCAACTGTTGATTAGATTCAGTCGCTTATTTTCCGGCTCATTCTCTCCCAGGCACAGAGAGTATGATAGCAGTGTTGGTTTATTGTCGTCGGTGCGATGGTGTGGGTGTTTGATCAATAGCATTTGTCGTTTTTCATACACGGTGAAACTTTTGAATAGTAAATTGAATCTTTTGGTGTAGCTGGATGTCAGACATCACCATCTGACCATTGTGGGTGTCTTCATAAATGTCTAGTTAATATGTCTTTTATTATTATTAGAAAGTGTAATTGTCAGATTATATATGTTAGATCGGACTGTTTGCGGGTGTGCGAAGCTATGTAAACTTCCATGTGTTTCCAAATTGATTCACGTAGTACAACAACAATGGCGCATCCTTGAGCTGGCGTGAACTGTCTGACATGTGACACACATATTCCCGGTGTTGAGTGTCATATCATTCTGTCAAAATAAAAACAAAGGCGAACTTTATTTGTATATTTGCTTCTGATAATTATCAAAATATATGTAAAGTGTACGAAGCCACGTACACTGACTGTATACTTTTTACTGTAAATATTCTGTTCTGATTTGGGGATTTTCCTTCTTCACTACACATGAAATATATTGGAGTTGGCCCTGTTAACCGACCTAAAATGACTTTAGCCGATGATAAGCCATTTAACATCATTATATTATATTGCCTGATGATCTCTGAACAGAGCAGCCGGACACACAAGTTGAAGTAATGAACCAAGGTGTATATATATACATTAAATATACATAAAAGCATCAATAAATGAGAGTAAAAAATAAGCTAAACTTGTTTTACTTCATCTTATAACACGGTAATGTGTATAGGAGGGAGTAAAGACGTTGTTTAGCTTATTTTGTTTCTCACTTATTCATGCTTGTGTTGTATATTTAATGTATTTATAGGTCATGGTCCGTCACCTCAACCTGTGACCGGACACACACCACATCTGACACACCGATGCTGTGTATTGAGTGAGCAACTGTTGATTAGATTCTGCCGCTGATTTTTCGGCTCATATTCCGTCACAGGCACAGCTAGTAGGATAGTAATGTTGGTTTATTGTCGTCGGTGCGATGGTCTGGGTGTTTGGTTAATAATATTATTTTTTTCTTCATAAGGTGAAACGTTTGAATAGTAAATTGAACCTGTTGATGTAGCTGGCTGTTAGACATCACCATTGAGGGTGTCTTAATAAATGTTTAGTTAATATGTCATATTTGTTTTAAAATATAATGGATTGATGGTGAGCATCAATTTTAATTGTTGGATTATATAAGTTAGATCGGAAGATTTTCGGGTGTGCGAAGCCATGTACACTTCCAAGATGTTTTAAACTTGATTCATGTAGTACAACAACAATGGCGCATCCGTGAGCTTGCGTGAACTGTCTGACATGTGACATACACATTTCCGGTGTTGAGTGTCATAGTTGTCAAAACACAAAAAGGCGAACTTTATTTGTATACAATGTACTTATTTCTGATAATTGTCAACATATATGTATAGTTTGTATACTTGTTTCTGATAATGAAAATATATGTAAAATGTTCGAAGCCACGTACACTGACTGTATATTTTTGTCTCTAAATATTTCGTCCCGATTTTGGGATTTTCTTTCTTCCCTACACATGAAATATGGGATTCGACCCTGTTAACAGACCTAAAATGACTGTAGCCGATGATAAGCCATTATACATCATTATATAAATAATACGTACTTTTTTATTATTAATATTGTGGAGCTAACCTAGTTTCAGTACTTTGATTAAGTTCGATATGGTTAGTATACGTGTAACCACCAGGATTCAGTTATGCCTTTAGAGAATTGTAAAAATGTTGGTTGGAACTAATTTTCAATCGATACAGAAAAACTAAATTATTATAATAATTCCCAATAACCTCCGAAGGACGCACATTTAATACACATTGTTTTAAAGTCACTATTTTTATTAAATGTTCGACCACATGGTCTTTATCAAAATAGTGTGAAACTGTGTTTGACTTAGGCTCGCGCGACGTCATGACGTCCGGATCATAACATCCGGTTTACTGATATAATATAGACGTCACATAGTGAAATAGTGAATTTAAAACAATGTGTACTTATTATTTTGTTTCAATATCAATTCGAGGGGTGTTCATAAAATACTCGGACAAGTTCTGTAAAATCCATGTTTGTTGGGTTAACTGTCTGAAAATGCACATACATGATGGTTGATAAATGCTGCATTGATTTCATATTCACACTTTGTCGTTACCAACGCAACGTCAGCATGCGATATACGGCCCAATGTCGAAATTACGTTATGTAAATGCTATGCTCCTGATCGTACAATAGAAGAAGATAAATTACAATGCTTATGTCTTTATTTCATTCTCACACACTAATGTATTAATTTCAAAATAAAGACAACGGTACTGTATGCACTCCCGACTACGGTGATGCCAATACATGCACCTTTGTTCAAACATAGCACCTGGCATACCGGCAGTAAAATTATTGACTGCTGACGTCGCCGAAATGGGTTCCCACCATTCGAATTTTCGTGTCCGGGATAAAAAAAGAAATCACAATGGACAAGATTGGACGAATATGCATGATGGAATATAGCTCCCATCCATGACATGTAATACTAGATTATAATACACTCTATAAATATCGCGCAATCTAATTGGCTGATGGTCATACATTACAGGTATATCATTGCTGATGAACGGTTGCAAATTATGTCAATATGTATTCCTACGCCAGTAGTAAAGGAGTTCATTAGAAATAGGTTAACCACATTTGTAATTTTGAAGTTAGCGGCATATATCAGAAAATGATAGGTCAGCAATTTAATGGCTCCGCAGATTTTCCGACCTGCAATGTTTTGATATATGCCGCAAATTTGAAAATTACAATACGGTTAACCCTATAATCATCAACTGTAACTACTCGATTTAAAAAAATGTACAGATATGCACTCTCCGCTATCTTACCACTCGAGCCCAACTGTAACTGGCATGGCCTTCTGCTCCATGTTCAGTATCATTGTGGTCCATTTATCTCTATGTCTCTTCATATTTAAATCTGTTCAATAAGACTATGGAGTGCGCAGGTAGTGAATTCAACCGGTCTGACAGTTCATTCACATATATCCGCTGTCCAAAACTTTTACTTCGGGTCACAACATCTGACGACGTCGTCACTATTGGACGGCCATGTCTGGCATAGCCTTTGCGCATTTCCGTCCACTAACTATCCGACTATCTCGCTAGTAAATTGTCACCCAGATGGTGCGCTTTCAATATAGAGAATAGTAGGTTAGTGCCGTGAATGGGAAAACATATCTGGCAAGGCTCAGGAAACGGGATGGGCGAGGCTCTGCCGAGCACATCCCGTTTCCGTACCGCGCCAGATATGTTTTCCCATTCACGGCACTAACTTACTATTCTATTTATCCCGTCAACACCTTCAAATGGCTGTAAAATGCAACAATTGTATTGACTGGATATCAAAAATGTTTCACGGCACCGTGTTTCACGGCACATACGCACTGTGTTGACGGGATAAATATAAATTTCTGATCATCAACAGCTCGTCTAGATTGATGCGTTTAGATGAACACATTCAAATCTTGCTCCTTCCGGATTGTTCATGGGTCATGAGCCTTGATTGTCCAAACTACTGTCTGTTTGACGGAACCTGTCAAAATGTTACGGCCACATAAACAATTCAAACTATACTTTTTTCGATAATATTCAATTTTAAGAATGAGCCGTCTTTTTATTTCGTGAAATTTGGTCAACTATTGATTTGTATTACGACAAATTAAGTTGTCTATTGGAATTTAGCATGGGAGAAACAGAGGTGGAGGAGCTGGATGAGGAGTTGAACAAAACGGAACATTTTGGAAATTGACTCCGAAACCAGGCTAGTTAGCTTGGAAACAAAAGTTAAATATTGAAAATCGGTCCACTACTTCTGAAGCCTCTGCCCCATGTTAAATCCCCAAATACACCTTTGAAATTGTTTATTTTTTTTGCAATAGAATCTATAATGGACCAAATTTCACGAAATAAAAAGAAGGCCTAATTCTTAAATTTTGATGAAATTTATCGAAATAAATAAACATATTGTTTTTGCATTGTGTATATGACCGTACAATTTGGGCAGGTCTCGTGAAACAGACAGTAGTACCATTTATGTCTACCGCTATTACACCACTGTTTTATAGTACATGCAACAAACATTTGGGAAGGGCTAATAACTAATGTTGTTAACACTTGTAGCCCGGCCCGTTGCTCTTATTAAAGGTACATGCCCACGCAGTAGGCACAAAATGTTCTTTATATGAATTAAATAAGTGTATAATTATGTCACTATTCCACCAGTTCTAAAAATTACGAGTGCCCGCTATACAAATATAATCATTTATTAATGATCAATCTACTGTTAGCGACGCGCGGCGGTAACAGTCTATTTTGATAATGTGCGGGACGACGACTTTCCCATCACGGCTTGCGGTGCGCATGCGCAGTATACTACGCGCGCCAGTAGGCTTCTCAATATGTAAACAAGAATATCAACATGTCGAAACGTCCAGGACGGAAATTGTATGAAACGGCGTCGGCCAAAAAAAAGGCGAAACGTCTGATGGACAGGCAGTACAGAGAGAGAGTGGTTAATATTGGCGACCAGATCACCAAATGGAAAGAGTTACGTGGAGATTTAGATTTGGACTCGAACAGAGATGTTTCTTCTCTCAACTTCTGATACTTCACTGCGCATGTCAAAAATGTGATATGATTGACCGTGTCATGTGACGCGTATTGGTAAAAATAGCACGAGGTCGGAAAATACCCTTTCTGGTTGCGGCATATAAAATGCGATTTAACACCAATTAACACGCGCCGTAAATAAAAAATAACTCGTTAGTGGGTAGAGAAATGGCTCATATAAGGCATGACAGAAAATGAAAAGTAGTAGTACAGTGTAACCTGCTGCGTGGGCATGTACCTTTAACAGTAAATTATATGTCTTGAAACTAATGTATACAATCTACATAGGGCAATAACATGTGTTTAAATCAAATGCATGTATATGCGGATAGTGATGATATGCCGTTTATTTAAATACTGATTATCGTGAAATAATGTGATTGGGTCCTTACGCTAAACTAACGAGTGAGTGTATTTTCTTCCATTTCACTCACGATACTTTTTAAAAAACAAAGGTAGCCAAACTTAAATTATGGCCAAGTGTGCTAATTAATTTATGTTGGCGGGCCGTTAGAAGGTGATGTCTCGTGATTCAGAGGGTATGTCTGAGAACATGATTTGATCGGCGTTACTGACTTAATTTCACCATATGGGTGATCCGATTCGCCTGAAATGGTTAAAAACACTCATTATAATTCCTATATTTGGCAATAATGTAGATCATGATGACTCTACTCGTAACCATCTGCAGTATGTGTTATATCAGACATTTTAAGTGACATTCGACTTCAAGTCATGATGCAAATTTCCCCTTTGGCATGGAAGTACCTCAGATCAGGATGAATATTTTATCCAAAGGCACATGCTGTTCTCATATTTAAGATAGCCGCTGGCTAATTAACAAAATCTTGTAAATCACATTCATTCATGCATACTTTTGGAAAACAATACTCCATATGCATACTGTCAGTTCCACGTTTTGCTGCCGACGAACATTTGGCCATTAAACATGTTAAAAACATTAAATCTAAACAATATTTAAAAGTAAGTATGTTTTCATCAATAACAATAAAGCCGCCCTCCCCAAAAAAAAGATTTGATGAAATTCCATCAAATATTGATTGTATTGCGAAAAAAACGATTTTCCTATCGGAATTTAACATGGGGACTTAAAATAGATTTTTTTTAAATATTTTTTTTATTTGTTGACCTATTTTCAAAATCTAACTTTTGTTTTCTTAGTTACATCATTTTCAAGCTATCTTGCCAGGTTTCGGAGTCAATTTCCAAAAATTTGGAAATTGACTCCCCATGTTAAATTCCAATAGGAAGATAATTTGTTCGCAATAAAATCAATATTTGATGGAATTTCATGAAAAAATTTAAAACATTTCGGGAGGGCGACATTTTTGTTATTGATGAAAAAGTACTTACTTTTAAATATTTTTTACATTTAATGTGTTTAATGGCCAAATGTTCGTCGGCAGCAAAACGTGGTACAGACAGTAGTTTTGTGTTTCTACTCATGTATATGTAGACTGCTATAATAATTATATTTCGGATGCACGATGCTTTTTTATAGTTGGTGACACTAAAATAAACTGAGCAGATGAACGGTTTGCATCACCCATTAGATCTATGTACAAGTTATTTGATGTGTATGTGTATATATGCACGAGTTCCGCAGCGTGCGATATATGCGCTACTTTAGGAGCGTAATATCGTTGCGCGGCGGAATGAGTGGCATATATCCACATACAAATCAAATAACCTTTTTTATTAAATACGTACATCATTCGCAAGTTGTATGCGCTTCAAAAAATATACAAAATGTAAATAAAAGAAACAAATTGGTGGCGATTTAGAAGGAACTATTTCGCGAGGTGAAGCGTAGTTCCGGCACTGACCAATATGAACTCACGAGACGTCAATATCGAAAATATTGACGTCTTGCGTTTCATAGTGTAAAACGAAAGTACGTATATAATAAGTTATTTTAAAATGAGCATTGTAATTATATACATTGTATTGCATGAGATAGACAAACAATATATGTCGGTTTTGTTAAGCTCTTGGTTTATTCTATACACGTAGTACCCTGTCTGACGGAAGTAATACACTTGTGTAAATGTATGTTATGTTAATTACGGACGTGAAAATATTCGAGAATGTTCGAAATAAGTAATTATTGAGGGCAGGTACTGTAGTTGGACTAAGATAATGTGTGCTATTCAGTGCCAGTATGTATGACGCACAAGGCGATTCAACACAATGAACAGTATTGTAAGCATCACGCAATGCATTGACAGTGGTACATGTAACATAAGTCGTATGTGTGTATACTACAGTGTGACACTGCGTAATTATATGGGGCAACCCGAATAGCTGTATTCAAGTAATGCCGTTCTTGTTTTCCGTGTATATGGCGCCGTGGGACCAGCGTAAAATGTTTCACGCCGAAAATGCACCGGTTTCCTGACGAGCTGCAGCTCAGCTCTACTTATAGCTATAATGGCATAAACGTTTTTCAGTCCAGTAACCGGCGCAAAAGTATTGCGCCAGTTACTAGATGAAAATATGTTAATGCCGTATATTCTGCGTGTAACTGAATGGGAATTCGTCAATAATCTGGCGCCTATTTCGTCCTGAAATAGTTTACGCAAACGCGAAGTGCAGCACCAGTACTTTAGATCGAGGTTCATTCGCACATACATGTACGAGCCTTTATGGAACGCCGATTCTACAGAAACTCAAATGATTAATACTAGCTTTAATTAGCTGCACATGATTTAGAGAGCTCTTCAAACGATTTGGAGCCGGCTCTAAATATTTAATGCTAGCTCTATTTATTTAGAGCTGGCATTGATAATTTGAGTTTGCGTAGATTTGGCGTTCCATAAGATTTAGCGTATTGCATATATTTGATGATCAACAGTATGCAGAATTACTATAATGAATTTATTACATTATCACAGCCATTCGGCTACATGTTTACTTATACATTAGATATAGAATTATATATTATTTTCGCCTAATATCCACAAAATTGAGCTGGTTAATAGACGCAGGCGACCTAGAATTCTTTTTTATTAATTCGTTCCCACAAAATAACAATTCTTTCCCTCAATTTAACAATTCGTTCCCACGAAATGACAATTTGTTCCCACGAAATGACAATTCTTTCCCTCGAATTAACAATTCGTTAACTCGAATTAACAATTCGTTCCCTCAATTTAACAATTCGTTCCCACGAATTATAAATTCGTTCCCTCAAATTGTTTTGGCGCCCAGCTGCGTGAGCACAAAGGTGTTGCGCGCGCAGCTGGGCGCCAAAACAATTTGTTGGAACGTATTCGAGGGAACGAATTGTTATTTCGTTGGAACGAATTGTTATTTCGTGGTAACGAATTAATAAAAAATAATTCTACGTCGCCTGCATCTATTAACCAGCTGAATTAACTGCTTATTGCTTAGTGTCTGCTGGATATTGGGCTGTTATGTCGGGCTGTTATATCCGGTAGATACAAAATCGACGCCAACTTTCAAATTACCATATCTCAAAATATATGCATTTCAGTTCAGTAAATTACATTTTGTATCACCCACCACAATAGGGATGGGTCATTTAGTGTTACCTGTGTTCGTCCTTCCCGTTCGTCCCGCCCGTCCATCACAAATCTTGTAACTCATTCAAGTATTAAAGAGTAATACGAGGGCCATTCTAAAAGTTTTGATACTGTTGTGTTTCCGTAATAAATTGTACAGACAAGGAACCCGAGCTGTTCACAAAACGGAAATTATGTACCTCATAAATCCGATGAATAAGCGATTGCATAATCAGCCTTCCTTTATCGGATTTACAGAGAGGATAAATAAACCATAATTCAATATAAGTGTTGAATAACTTATATATTATATGTCGTACAATATACATATATTGAGTACAACTGGAAATTGGAACCTATTTTTGATATACCTAAGATCCAGGGCAGACATTTTGCATGTTTCCTAAACATATATTCTGCAAGACTAATATAATTCAGAGTGCGAAATAGAAATGTAGTGCTCAATGAATGGACATATTATGTAGTATATATATATATATCGTATTTTGGTTAAATTATATACTTAGTTTAATAGTAAAATTATTATACCCCCGCAACGAGTTGTGGGGGGGGGGGTATACTGGAGTCAGGTTGTCCGTCCGTCCGTCCGTCCGTCAGTGCGTCTGTGTGTCCGTGCATCCGTGCGTCCTTACGTCCGTCCGTCACTAAATTTAACTTCACTAAAATTTCCTTCATCTAAAATGCTTAATATTTCCCACATGCATTCATGTAAGACTCTACTACCATGCTGTGCAAAATCCACAACCGTCCAACCCCCGCTGATCCCAAGGTCAAGGTCAAATACTTAGTCTTTTTACAAAACTTAACATCAGATAAATATTGTTATAACTTCTATTTCCTTCATCTAAAATGCTTAATATTTCACACATGCATTCTTGTAAGGCTCTACTACCATGCTGTGCCAAAGCCATGACAATCCAAGCACCGCTGATTCCAAGGTCAATGTCAAATACTTAGTCTCTTTACAAAACTTAACATCAGAGAAATATTGTTATAACATCTATTTCCTTCATCTCAAATGCTTAATATTTCACACATGCATTCCTGTAAGGCTCTACTACCATGCTGTGCTAAATTCATGACCGTCCAACCTCCGCTGATCCCAATGTCAAAGTCAAATACTTAGTTTCTTTACAAAACTTAACATCAGAGATATATTGTTATAACTTCTATTTCCTTCATCTAAAATGCTGAATAGTTCACACATGCATTCTTGTAAGGCTCTACTACCATGCTGTGCCAAATCCATGGACGTCCAACCCCCGCTGATCCCAATGTCAAGGTAAAATACTTAGTCTCTTTACAAAACTTAACATCAGAGAAATATTGCTATAACTTCTGTTTCCTTCATCTAAAATGCTTAATATTTCACACATGCATTCCTGTAAGGCTCTACTACCATGATGTGCCAAATCCATGACCGTTAATCCCCCGCTGATCCCAAGGTCAAGGTCAAATACTTAGTCTCCTTACAAAACTTACCATCAGTCAGAGAAATATTGTCATAACTTCTGTTTCCTTCATCTAAAATGCTTAATATTTCACTCATGCATTCCTGTAAGGCTTTACTACCATGCTGTGCCAAATCCACGACCGTCGAAACCCCGCTGATCCCAAGGTCAAGGTCAAATACTTAGTCTGTTTTCAAAACTTAACATCAGAGAAATATTGTTATAACTTCTATTTCCTTCATATAAAATGCATATATATATTTCACACATGCATTTTTGTAAGGCTCTACTATCATGCAGTGCCAAATCCTTGACCGTCCGACCCCCGCTGATCCCAAGGTCAAGATGAAATACTTAGTCTCTTTACAAAACTTAACATCAGAGAAATATTGTTATAACTTCTATTTTCTTCATCTAAAATGCTAAATATTTCACACATGCATTGCTGTAGTGTTCTACTATCATGCTGTTCCAAATCCACGACCGTCCAACCCCCGCTGATCACAAGGTCAAGGTCAAATACTTGGTCTC
Organism: Conchocele bisecta; assembly: GCA_029237695.1. Classification (NCBI taxonomy): domain Eukaryota; kingdom Metazoa; phylum Mollusca; class Bivalvia; order Lucinida; family Thyasiridae; genus Conchocele; species Conchocele bisecta. Next base: position 68,011,958 of record CM055279.1, on the reverse strand, counting down.
TTTCCAAAACTTAACATCAGAAAAATAAAATAACTGCTATTTCCTTCATTGAATATTCTAAATATTTCACTTGTGCATTCCTCTAAGGTTGTACTATCATGCTGTGACAAACCTACGACCGTCCAACCCCCGCTGATCCCAAGGTCAAGGTGACATACTTAGTCTCTTTACAAAACTTAACATTAGAGAAATATGTTATAACTTCTTAATATTTCATGCATGCGTTCCTCTAAGGCTCTACTATCATGCTGTGACAAATCCCCGCTGATCTCGAGGTCAAGGTCACATACTTAATCTCTTTAGAAAACTTAACATGAGATAAATTGGTTTATTAATTCTATTTCCTTGTTCGGATCTGCTTCACATTTCACACACACATTGCTCCAATGAACCTCTACCACCGTGTGACAAATTCACGTTCGTGCCCAGAGTGAAGGTCACAAGCCCACACACTTGGATTTTGTTTCCATATTTAGGGGTACCTGGGCCCACGCGGGGGGTATTCCGTAAGCCTCGCTTACTGACCAATCTAGTTTAATATAGTCTAGCTTCAAAACATCACCATGATTGTGAGTTAATGCTACATTTGATACAATTTCTTCATTTGTTTCTATTCTGCATTTACACCACTAGTGCTGCACTCTACGGAGCCCCACAGCGGACATGGATTTTTTTATTAATTCGTTCCCAGGAAATGACATTTCGTTCCCGTGGGAACGAATTATTATTTCTTGGGAACGAATTGTTAAATTCAGGGAACGAATTGTTAATTCATGGGAAGGAATTGTTAATTCGTAGGAGAACGAATTGTTATGTCATGGTCATTCGCGGAACAGTCTACAGTGTTGCCCCGAAAATGCTGTGGACGGCCCGAGTCACTATTCCATACCACGCCCATGCCGCGTTAATGTCCAAGGTCAATGTGAAGGTCAAATATGAAGTTTGAACTCAATCCGACTGACCGTTGCAGAGATAATACCCGAAAACTGTAACGCAGATCATACGGACGCAAAATTCTAAGTAATTTCAACTTGGCATTGGACATGAAGGCCGCAAGGGTGGGGTATGGAATGAAAATATGGATGGTGATAAGGAGGTATATGAAGTTTGAGGTCCATCCGATTAACATTTAATTGTTAAATTGAGGGAACGAAGTATTACTTTGTGGGAACGAATTAATGCAAAAAATAATTCTACGTCACCTGCGGGGCTTCGTACTAACCTACTAGTCTCTAATGTTCTGGTGTGTTGTGAATGACAGCATGTATTGCATATACATGTTTCTCCTATACGATAATCGAATTGACCAAATTATATGTGCAAGTCAAAGGTCAAAATGACAGTTCAAGTCAACTATGCAATATTATAAGATTTGGTATGAGATGCAAGCTGTTTTCTGGAACATTTCTTGACACCGTATTATTATTTTACAATATACTTTATATTATTAAATGACAATTAATCAATTGTACACGATCACGACGATCATAAAAGACACACACACACACACACACACGCACGCACGCACGCACGCACGCACGCACGCACGCAGCACGCACGCACGCACGCACGCACACACGCACACACACACACACACACTACATGCGTTCTGTCCAAAGAATACGACGTCATCTATGGTCATTTTCGAGCATTAAGCATTACCTGATAAATAGAATACCAGACTAGTGTATTTTGATATCAAGTTTATCAGGCTCGGCTCGGAAATGGTAGGAATTCCTCGGCAAGCCTCGGAATTCCTACGCGTTTCCTACTTGATATCAAAAGACACTAGCCTGGTATTCTCTATGTACACGATCACTACGGTTATAAAAGCCACACTATACATGTATAATATAACCATTATTGATTTGTAAATTACAAGTGTAACCTTAAGTAAACTTGATTGGTGGGTGAGTGTACTATACATATGCGGAGTAAGTACGTAGAAAACATGAATTGTTGTATAACTATTATTGTATCATTTACGCCATTTGCATTGATTATTACATAAGACTTAGTGCACCTTATATTACCGGAGGTGGCAGACATGTCCTCGTGCAAGTCCTATGTTACCTGCATGTGAGTACGCTTGACAAACAAATTTAAATTCTGAGTGTTTGGGTTGCAAAAACGCCAAACCTTACATACCCCACCTACCTGTATGGACAAACCCATAGTTGCCATTCAACACAGAATGCGATACCCGGGTAACTCACAATTACTACCGTCGGAGCCCCTCAGGGGATGTAACATTATTTCAATTATTAATTCGTTCCCACGAAATAACAATTTGTTCCATCAATTTAACAATTCGTCCCCACAAATTAACAATTCGTTCCCACGAATTTTTTCCTGCGTGCATTGTGAATATCCGGGAAAAACACGAATGTGTCTTGGCGGCCGCGTAAACAATGAGTGAGCGCTGCGCGGACGCCGACTGACACGAGTGTAGCATTTCCGTTATTCAAACATATACGATGGAACTTCCTGTGTATTACACTTCGACGTTGGATACTTATAGTATTATTTTTAGATTATAGCTACTCAGGGCTGCAGATAAGGAATTAGTAATTGAGTATTGTTACTCCATCATTTCTGAAGCAATTGGCTATTTCAAAATTTTAATTGGGTAAAATAAAATCACACTACTGTTTACACATCAACAGACAGCAATTATTGAATACCTTGTTTCGAAATGAACACATGTTAACATTTCATTAGAATTGTCACCTTCGAGACAATTCTAATGAAATACCAAGATGTGTTTTCATGTTAAAATAAGAAAAATATGCTATATTTGTGGTCTGTTTATTGTTTTCTGCGGCATGATAAAGGTAAAACAATTGTTCTCATTGCTTTTTGATACTCTCTACACTTCTGATTTCAATTGGGTTTTTGGCAATTTTAATTGGGTATTTACGCAAATACGCAGCTTATCTGGAGCGATGGCGATCCGGCACCTGTTTCACTTCCGATTCATGTTGATGATTTTGAAAGGTGCATGTGCAGTCAGTACATGTAGGCACACATAGTTTTTCAAATGGGAATTAAATACGTCTACAATTGTGACACTGTGCCACCAGTTCTAAACATTACGTGTGCCCACTATAAAGATATAATCATTTAGTAATATTTATTTTATTGATAGTGACTTGCAGCGGTATTAAGCTAGTTTCATATGCAAATGAGGCATTATATTGTTTGATTTTTTATACTAATTAAATGCGTCACCTGAACAAATAATATGTTCGACATATTATATAGTACATGTATGTACATCAAAAAATAAATATCGAGAATAAATAGTACTGTCCGTTAACATTTTAAGGAAACGCGGTTATCGCCCCCGATATCAGTGTGGACATTTACGCCTGATGTAAAATATATAATAATGCCAATCAATACGTAGGTTCATGGTGAATGAATGTATGTTTAGTTTGCCAGAAAATGTCACAGATGATGTATGTGGTCTAAATATAATTTTGTGCTTAATGAGTGGGAATGTACTTTTAACTTTAATCTTTCCATATTTCCCTCGTACATCTGCGGTTATCCCGACCCACTTGATGCAATCATTTCCATTAAATAAAACTGTCCGTTGTTCTCTCAATAAATCTCGCTGTAGCCATGATTACTATCGTTTACAGTCATTTCAAAAGAAGGCCGACGACATCCACGGATGACCCGGAAATTCGTATAGGCTAGTAAACACCAATTACTGTTTGTTTCATGAAACCTGCCCATATTGTACGGCCATATAAACAATGCAAAAACAGTATTTTTTCGATAATATTACATTTTATCAAAATTTATCTCGTGAAATTTGTTCAAATATTGGTTTTATTACGAAAATTTGATTCCTCTATGGGAATTTAATATGGGGGGGGGGGGGGGAGGGGGGATGTGGAGTAGCTGAGGGAGCAGTATAAACAAAGTTTGGAAACTATTTAACTAAGAAAACAAAAGTTAAATTTTGAAAATCGATCCACTATTTCTGAAATTAGAAAATAATTCCCCATGTTAAATCCCCACAGACATCTTCACTCTGTGAATATGTCTATGGGGATTTAATATGGGGAAGATGTCTATGGGGATTTAACATGGAGCAATTGTAGATTCGCAATATTGGACCATATATCACGAAATAGAAAGAATACTAATTCTTAATATTATAACAAAAAGATTGTTGTTGCATTGTTTATATGGCCGTAAAATTTGGACAGGTTTCGTGAAACAAACAGTAGTTTACTACACAACTGAACTGGAATTAACAATTCGTTCCCACGATATAAAACTAAAAACTGCTTCCCACGAATTAACAATTCGTTCCCGTGGGAGCCAATTGTTATTTCGTGGAAAGGAATTGTTAAATTGAGGGAACAAATTGTTAATTTGTGGGAACGAATTAATAAAAACAATAAGTGTACGTCCGCTCATTTTAAATATGTATTCTACACCCCAGTAAACGCAACAGCATATGGTTATATTCCTTAAATATATACAACTGGGCATATTATTCCACCTCTTTCCACGTCAACACATCAGGCTTTGTCGCGCCATTACGGACGTCATTTGTAAGTCCCCATTTTGTTCATTTTATTCATTCACATAACGTTGGCATAAAATACGAATACATAATTAGGGTGATGCGGCCAGTCAATCAAAAAAATCGCTCCAGGGGTATTACACGTGACTGTGTCATATCTCATTTATGAAATGTGTTACAGCACATAATAACAATGTTCCATGTGATAAGCTGCGTTATGCTACGTTGTCCTACGTGGTGCTACATCTTTGTCACGTTGTCGTACGTTATGATACGCTCTCCGGCAGCAAATCATAAACATGCACACGTGGCGATAGCGAGGCTAGAACGTGGCGGCAACAACGAGGCATAACTGTAGTAATTTTCTCCATAGTTACTTGTTGACTGGGGAATAATAAATCTTCTTGAAACAAGATAACATTCATTCTTTAATTTTTCTCAAAACCAAACCGGAAGAGAGTCCCCACGAGGAGGGGCAGGGGAAATAATCCACTTACTCCCAGTTTCTGAAATCAGCCGCTGACTTTCTGGTCACCTCGACATAATGCTGACTCCAGGAAGCGGATTGAGTGTGATGAAAACTTCACACGACTTATAAACCAAAGAGACAAATATAACATTCCCCCACTAAAATTAAAATTGTAGAACAATTTTAGCATGAGTCGTTGTTGCTGTCATCACAAACAGTCTAAGAAGAAAGTGATACATGAATATATGAATAAGGCTACTATGTATGACCACAAGTACTGCATGAGAAATTTGCATAAAACAGAATATCATAAACTGTCACATATCAACATACATCATGTACATACACACTAACATACTATTTATCTGTGATCAGCAGATGAAAACTAACATCACATAGAAAGTTATTACCCATTGCCAAAAATGAACAGAACAGAGGCTGTACATGTATCATAATTGAAAAAAGGTAAATCTGTAACAGCAAAGAATTGAGACAAATGCAAATTCCAAAGTGTGCTTTTAAATGATGAACGTACTATGAAGATCAATGCACCTGAAAATGAGTCCTAGTGTATTGTGATAAAATAGACTATCTACTGGTAGATATGATACGAAACCTATTCATCGGTATGCTCAAGTTATTGATGCTGGATTAACATATATATACAGTGTTAGGATGGTATTACAAGTTTGAAAATACTAGCTATAATTCCAAAAATAACAATGAAACATTTCTTAATTGTATGTAGTAATGCCACCTAGTATTCATGACATATACATGATCATGATGATATACAAAATATTTGCAGCAAACGATCATATAGCTGAAATGTGCGTGCAGACAGACAGTGGTCTAAGGGGAATAACTCCCACAAAACAGTCTGAATAGTAACAGTAGAGTTACAGTATCTTGAAAAGAACAGCATTTGCGCTTTACGTGCAATATCTGTATATACAATCTACAAATTTAACTTCACAAAACACACAAGGTAAGAAAATACAACCATTTAGCAAACAATTACAGGATAGGCTTTAGCAACAATAGCAATTATATTGTTCTGCTATTGTGTATTGTCATACACCCTCACAAATGTTCATATCCAAAGGAACAATATTCTTGTTACCAGTCACTGATTGGCAAATCCTTCCACTACAATAATCATCGATAAAAATACACTAAAAAGCAACGACTTGTAGAGCCTAGGTTTTATCCAAGACAATCATGCAGCAACTTAAAAGGTAACGCAACTGTTTCTTGGATGATACATCACTATACGAGTATGTCTTTTCCTTCAGCACAATATTTCAGACATTCTATTCAGTGTGGCATAGACGAATCTGAACAGAGTTTTTACTACTTGTAACAAACATGTACATCTGACAGAAAATAAAATCATATTGGACTAGATCTGGATGTAAAACAAAACATTATGAAAATACATGTAGTGCATAAACATGACGTATGAAAATCATGTTGTCAAGTACATAAGCAGAACCAATAGTATTTGCAACAAGATATCTCACAAAATGAGTTATATTTCTTTCCCAAGATGTATCTGTATCTATCTGTATCTAGTAAATTAGATTCCAAACCAAGAATCTAGAAACTGATATTTAACACTTTCACAACCACAGACATCTACATGCAAGTATAAATGCTTGCAAATATTGCAGACCCAGATTAGCCAGCTCTTGTCGAGCTGTTCCATCTGCATCCGCTCCACTTGCCAAATTTTAGGCAAACACAAATTAGCAAGAAATGTGCCGCAACACAGTAACAACCACTGATATACCGTAATAACCCTACGTTTTCGGACGGGTAAAAATAATTATGTTTACTGTCCGAATATATACATGACATAGGTTCAACAAATAATTATCGAATTGCTGTTCGAAAATTTAGGGTGTTCGAAAACATAGGGTCAGTACGGTATTGGCCATGTTGATTTATAGGCACCGACGTGTGTCAGTGGCAACAATATCACTGACTGAACAACACATGGTATAACCATACATCAGACTGCACCAACTGATCTGTGGGTATGACTATTGCCAACAATAAACAGTGTAGTCACTGACCAGACTGCGCTGAGAAGGCTGATCCGGGGCTACACTGGTTGACAACACCAAACAGGGTAGTCACCGACCAGACAGCGGGATGCGCAGGCTGATCCGGGGCTACGCCGGTTGTCAACAGCAAACAGTGTAGTCACCGACCAGACTGTGCGGATGTGCAGGCTGATCCGGGGCTACGCTGGTTGTCAATAATTGAAAGACGCCTCCTCAGCTATCAATGCTGGATTGTTAATGTCGCAGTATTCTGCTACAAAGGCAGCTTTCAACATAGCCCATGAAGATTTGGATACGTTATCCTGTGTCCCAAACCACACCAGGGCTTGTCCCTGTAGGTGCAGATGAAAAGCCGCAACCACCTTCGGATCCGTGATATCCAAGTTTGATAAAGTGAGATACGATTCGAAATCATCTATGAACTTTACAGGGTTCTCATTCATGTAACCAGAGAATTTCCTAATAATCTTCTCTAATAGCGGAGTTATTATGATAGGGGGTGGTGGCCGTTGTATCACTGGTGAAGGCACGTGGGAAACAAAGTCTTTTACGTACATGTCAGGTGTGCTTTGCATCATCGGTTGAGCATAAACCCTATTTGGCGTGGTGGGAAACATTGAAATTTTGTTGTTGCTGTCTTCGAGAAAAGGATTCATCTTTATGTTTATTTACAGAATATAGTCTAAATAACACTACGCAGTGTTGTCATCGTCTGGGTGTCGGTTTATATTATCCAACATGTAATAATGTTCACCATAGTTACTTGTTGACTGGGGAATAATACATCTTCTTGAAACAATATAACATTCATTCTTTATTTTGTATCAAAACCAAACCGGAAGAGAGTCCCCAAGAGGAGGGGCAAGGGAGATAATCCACTTACTCCCAGTTTCTGAAATAAGCCGCTGACTTTCTGGTCACCTCGGTGTAATGCTGACTCCAGGTTCCGGACTGAGTGTGATGAAAACTTCACACAACTCATAAACCAAAGAGACAAATATAACATAACCCTTCGAAAATATGCAAAACGTGGGTGTCAGAAACAGGGCACAGCGGCGCGGCCAAGACGTGATACTACAGTAGCGCTTTTCTGCAGGTCAACTATGCGTACTATACCAATAATATACGTATACTATATCAATACGATATGTTTTCTATACGATATGCATATAACATAAACGTACGGTATGTTTGTACCGTACATACCAATCAATATCGTATATATATACCATTCAAATTGTACGTTCAACTTTATACGATTTTTATACATGTGTATAATTCTGGTACGTTTGTATCGTACAAACATACCAGGTTTGGTACATTCATACCATATCCGTACGGATATATCGTATATACGAACGGATAGCGTAGGTTTGTATAATATTCGTATAGTACGTTTGTACTATACGATGATACGGTACAAACATACCAATATTATATGAGCATACGATATGCTCATTAAATATACAAATACTATACGATTACGATATGTATACGATATTAGTATATGCAAATAGGTAAGGAGCAGAAAACTACTGTATGACTGGGGCATAAGAAGGAAACATATTGCCGCCAATTTCTGTCACGTTGTTGCTACCTTGTAACCACGTTGTACCACGCTGTTGATACGTTGCTGCCACGTTTTGCCCAGTTTTTTTGCCAAGTGCTGTCACGTTACGTTGTAGCCACGTTGTATCACGTTGTTGCTACGTTGTAGTACGTTGTGTTGAAATGCCAACACATTTCGAAAATGTCCAAAATTAATTTTCCCGTTCACGTTTTGTCACGTTTTGTCAATTTTGATCACGTTTGAGCCATGTTGTTCCATGCTTGCTCCGTACGGGTGGAAAACGTAGTAATACCTACATGTAGCTCTCAACACGTGACAGTGTGTTTGGGGCTTACGATGTTCAATACACTGCGAAAGCCCAATTCACGATAATGGATTATTGTCTTGCAGGCAAGATATACGACCGTGTATGGTGATCCGGAGGATGCTCGTAAATACACGAATATCGCCACAGGATTTTCACTCGCCGCTAGTATTATCGGTCTTAGTGTCATTTCGTACTACATTTACATGGGCCGCGTGCTTTGATTTACAACCATCATGAAGTACACCACGTTGCTGGTACACATGGGAGTGATACTGATGTTTAATTTGAGGTTTTCATCCCTAGATACCTAATTTTGATAGTTATATTCTTATTTTGGATTAAACATTACAGACAACACCTTCTTTAAATGTTTGAACAATACAGACAAGCACTGCAATTGTTGATGCAACATATTGTTACAAACCGGCTTATCTGTATCTGTTGTCTGTTTCACGAAACCTGCCCAAAATTTACGGGAATATAAAGAATGTAAAAACTTATTTTTTTTCTGTAATTTTAAATTTCAAATTTTATCAAAATTTAAGAATGAGCCTTCTTTAGTTTTCGTGAAATTTGGTCAAATGTTGATTTTATTAAGAAAAAATGATTTGTCTATGAATTTAACAAGGGTGGAGGAGTTGGGTTAACAGCCAAAAAAAACGAAATCTGGCTAGATAACTTGGAAAAGTTTGCTATTATTTAATATTATCGAAAACAATAATGTTTTTGCATTGTTTACATGTCCGTACAATTTGGGCAGGTTCCGTGAAACAGACAGTTCACCTACTTTTACAATGTAGAACTACGTGTATGACAGGTGTACCACATATATTCTGCTAGCAACACCTTTATGATAACAGCACAAGTGCATACAAAAGCAATATTCCTTATTGCACTCCATACAGTATACATGGTGTGTACTCTGTGTACAGGTAAGATAGCCTATATGACAGTGAACTCTAGATAGCCTGCGTAGATTTCCGTGTATTAAAAATAATGGGCACATTTGATCATCCGAAACCAAATTTCGTATTAACTTGGGCTAAATACCAGTAAGAGGACGTTGTAAATAATTCGTGTTGGAATATATTGTCATAATTGATTTGTTGGTATTCGTTTATCTGTAAATTCTGAGCTGTCTGTGTCAACCGGTACAACTCAATGCACAGTATAGTATACACTACTGTCTGTTTCACGATGCCCAAATTCACAGATTGAAGATGTCCTTGGGAATTTAAATTTTCACAATAAAATCAATATTTAACCATATTTCACGAAATAAAAAGAAGGCTCATCCTTAAATTTTGATAAAATTTAACATTAAGTTTCATCCTTAAATTAACAATATCGAGCTCTTTTTTTAATTATGTTTGCATTGCTTATATAGCCGTAACATTTGGGCAGCTTTCGTGAAACAGACAGTAATTATAACAATGCCAGATACATTTCAAATATTCAATCACATTTATGAAGCTATTGTCTTCGAAATCAAGGACGGTGTTCTAACATAGAACACCGTCCTTGGTTTCGAAGACATTAGCTTTATAAACATAGAACACCGTCCTTGGTTTCGAAGACAATAACTTCGTAAATATGTAAATATCCCCTGTTACAACTATGCAAACACTTGGTAGACATAGTATAGCATGTATATGTGTATAGCAGTAGCCGATTTCACCAACATTGCAAAGTACACTTATCTAGCAAAGTATACTGTGAGGGAGAAATTTTCAAATTTACGATAAATTTATTATTTTTTATTATACTGAATTTTTTACATTATTACAGCCATTTTGGCTGTGATAATGTAATACACTCAGTATAATAATTTGCATACTTTTAATCGTCAACTATATTCAGTCGTTATTTCTATATGAAATAATGCATTTCGGGAAAAATAAATGATTACTCCCTCAAAAGTATACTTTGCTAGCTAAGTATACTTTGAAATAATGCACATAATGTCCTTTATATACTTTTTCATCAACAACTAAATAAGTCACCATCCTCAATTATTCAAATATTGCTTTTATTACCAATACAACATTTAAATAGTATAAATAATTAAAAATAATCATGCCTCATTTGCGGTGGTATCAGGCTATTTTCATCATATGCAAATGAGGCATGATATTTTGTAATTATTTATACTAATTAAATTCGTCACCTGAAAATAATATATCTTTGACAGATTATAAAGTATGACCATTGCACATCAAACAATAAATACAGCGAATAAATAGCAATGTCCGTTAACATTTTAAGGAAACACAGTTATCGCCCTTGACATCAGTGTGGAAATTAACATCTGATATACAATGTATAATAATGCCAATCAATACGTGGGGTAATGGTGAATGAATGTTTCTTTTGCCAGTAAATGTCGCAGATGATGTCTGTGATATAAAGAGCATTTTGTGTCGAGTGGGCATGTACATGTACCTTTAATACATTTTAGCAGTGCATTATGACTGACAATAGGTGTATACAGCAAGTGCATTTGAATTAGTAATACTGGCTTTTGGCTGTTATGTTTAGCTGTATAGAATAATCAAACGAGCTCATTGTCGTAAGTGTGACTGTGACTGGATAAATGGGTGTTACGAGTTTTGCGACCAGTGTAGATCCAGATCAGCTTTTGTATCCGCACAGTCTGATACTGATCTGCCCATTTCGTCATTCCACCAATGAAAAACCTGCTTATACATGCAACAAACAATATGTATCGTCATCAGGCTACTGGAGTGTGCTATTTGATCAGGAAGTCGCACCGGTCACAACTCCAATAAGCACCAGTTCTCCAGTAACAATCGCATTTAAAGGTACATGCCCACTCAGTAGACATAAAACGTTATTTATATGAGAGACATCATCCGAGACATATTTCAGGCAAAATAAACATTCATTCACCATTACCCCACGTATTGATTGGCATTATTATACATTTTATATCGGAAGTAAAATTCCACACTGATACCCGGGGCGATAACCGTGTTTCCTTAAATGTTAACGGACATTACTATTTATTCTCTGTATTTATTTTTTGATGTGCATACTTTATACATGTAGTCTGTCGAAAAGAGTATGTATTCATTTGACGCATACGTAGTATAAATGATTAATATATATTATGCCTCATTTACATATGAAAATAACCTTATTCCACCGCGCGTCACTATCAGTAAAATATATATTACTAAATATGCATAGCGGGCACTCGTAATGTTTAGACCTGGTGGAATAGTGACACAATTGTTCACGTATTTAATTCCTATAAAGAACATGTTTGCCTACTCAGCGGGCATGTACGAATTGTTATTTCGTGGGAATGAATTAATAAAAATGCCCATGTCCTCTGCGGGGTTTCTTATAATCTTGCGAATATTTGTCAATGCCTTTTTTTACAAAATACTTGAATATTGTGATTGAGAGAAAGCAGCTTGATTTGCTGAACCTGAATTCTGATACAGCTCATGCGCAGCCAATCAAACTGCTTGATTGCGAGTTGATATAGTCATTATCATGATTATATGCTTAGAAACGTTGTCATATTGGCAAGATTAACGCAGGTGATGATGTGATGCCAATAATTCATTGCTGATACGCATTATCAATCATTACATACATCATGTACATGAGGTAACCGAAGTGAATCACTGTTCGTTTGTCACCAAATTGTTATCTCTATTTGCTTAACATATGTGGCTGTGACTGCAGAACTAGTTCTTAAGGGTTGGGCAACCAGTTTAGATCAAGATCAGCCCAGTCTGATCAGGATCTACACTGTTAGCCAATCCATCAATGAGACACCCGTCATGTTTATGCACATGAAGATCGTTATCAGTCTACATGTATGCATTGCTCCTGATCAAATAGCACATTCGAAATACAAAATCCCGATTTCTCCAGTCACAGCCAAATATTAATCACTTAGTCTGTCGTATATATAGTATACCTTTCATAATTAAACTCTCACTGATAATATTATCTTAAACGAGCGTTTTATTAGTTATGTGTACGTGTTAATGTGAGTGACTCGTTGCTCGTTTGAAGCATGACGGGTATTTCATGATCTGCATTGGTCACAAAACCCATATGCTCAATTTCTCGAGTCACATTCACAAATAAACTACATATTGAGAAGCTACTTGTGGCTTTTATTTAACCTTACACAAATTATGATTTGAATCAATTTTTAAGAAGTGTTGTTTTTTAATATATTTTGACTACCATTTTGGATTCTGAGATGCCGAGAACGCCAAAAATATTATTCTACGCTGGCTAAACGTTTTGTTGTTTGCTTTATTTCAATGACGGCCGTCTTAGATTTGACCTAGTGTCAGGTATTTCATCGAGGTAGATTTTGATAAATATTTTTTTTTTTTATAGTTTTACTATTATTGCAAGATCAATATTTATTGATAATTGGATATGTTATAATTCAGCAGCATCACGTCTATAAACCCGGAAGTCAAAAGCTACTGCTGTTTGCATTGAGCAATGCCCCCTACGTGACGCCAATTCGACACAATTAATACAGTGAAACCCCTCTAAACAGGACAACCGGCAAAATATAGATGTTTACCTTAGATGTGTTTCGCTGGTATGTATCTCCGATTACAATTACGTTTCATGATTGCAAAATACAAGAATGTGTGATGCAGTGCTCACATGTCTGATTTACAGTCACTGTGGAACATCTCCAAATCTGACACCCTGGGGGCAGGCAGGACATCACCTTAACACATCAGTCACCAACCGGTAACAACGGCATTGTTTTTATATTCACGAGAAGTTTGTTTGTTGGGTCCTACAGTGACCAACCCGAGTATTGGAATGAACCGATTATTTGCATAATTTACCATGTTTAGTCAGTTTTCATATTATGAAACTCATTTAACTATTGAACATTTAATAATACAGTTTAATAAGACAACAGTGATAACTTACCAATCATGCTAATTATAATCCGTTGTATCTTTGGAAAGTATCGAAAATACGGAAAACATTCGTTCTTCGGCGCCCGTTCTTCAACATGTTCAACTCATAAATTCCGCTTTGGCTTTTGGCGCACTGCATTCTAAAAGCGACGAATGACAGACACTGACACACGAAGAATTGGCATAATACCGGAATAGCACCATATGCTATTTATTCCGTATTATGCAGAAGAATTAACAAAAAATACATCAGACACAGAGATAGATTAGGACTATTACGCATTTCTGAATATTATGCATAAAAACTGCCGAGGCGGAACAAATATTAGGGGCGGACCAAATATTAGGGCAAATAGTACACGGCAACACCGTTAATATATCGTATACATTTTCGGTATTCTGGTACATTTATACCGTACACAAATCTGGTATGTTTGTACGATACAAACGTACCAGAATTATACACACGTATATAAATCGTATAAACGTACGATTTGAATGGTATATCTATACGATATTGGTTGGTATGTACGGTACAAACATACCGTACGTTTATATTATATGCATATCGTATATAAAACATATCGTATTGGTATAGTATGCTTATATTATTGGTATAGTACGTATAGTTGACCTGCAGAAAAGCGCTACTGTACGTCAAATTTCAATGAGACCATTGTAAACTGGTCTGGTGACGTAATGACGCGTTCTAGCACGTGACACATGCATTACGTAGGTCTTTACTTGGCCCCGGAATGAGCATTGTCTACAGCCATGGTCAAACAGCACGTGTTGTACGTTTGAACACGGCTGTGAGCGGCGTTAAACAACGGCAGTCATGTAAATGTAACAATATTATATTACAGTCAACCTAAAATCTACCTACTTACAAATGTACCCTGACATTTAATGAAACGTCACACATTCATAGACCACGACGCAAAGGTGGGTCGCGCATGAATGATAACTCTTGCCTCAGTAATATTCGAGATATCTCTATTTGCTGTTTGCACACTGGTTACATGTCCTGAGCATAACTAGAATATCCTTTAGAATATTGTCATGGAAACTTTAAACATACATCGACCACGATCCAATTATAGTGTATTGTACGCAATAATTAATTACAAGCCTTGCCTTAGTACTGTTTTAGTTAATCTTCCTTCGATTATTCGCATATAGATGTCCAGTCAATCCAAAATTTGATTTATCTTTGGACTATTTTCCTGACATGTCACACTTGCATAACTCATGAGCCAATCGACCAGGTGTGTTTCATGCAGGATCGATAAGTCTTCCCTTATTAACATTCATTGTATTGTGGACAAGCGTCAATGTATAGTTGAATACCAGGACAGTGATAGTTCCTTGATAGGCCGTATATCAGGGTGCCTTTTCATTAAACTTCATACGACTAAAAATATTCGTAAATCATTTCCATTGCTCTAAAATGCTGTCAAAGTATGTATTTGATGATAATTATCGACGAAAATAAATAAACATCGGCCGACAATTCAGCATTAACCTCCCTACAGCAGCCACCTCTCTACAACAGCCAGTTTTGCGTCTTCCCATGGCTGGCTGTTGTAGAGAGGTTGCACTGTATTACGAATTTCGGCGCCATTCCAGAGGAATGATAAGCCATTCGGTTAGAACACACCAAATAGTTTTACTATATATGTATATTGTAACCGAATCCTATTCAGTAAGCCCAGACTCTCCTACTTTCACTATGCATATGGTTGCTGTGGGACCTACTTGTACATAACCTGCAGCCAGTCGATACTGGTTCTGCATGAATTAACAATAGCTAAGATTCACTTACTCCTCATGCTCCTAATACAGAAAAATCCAACCTCGTCTTGTCCCCCAGTATTGTTTACATTTTTGGCCCGGAAACTAAACAGGTTCTGAACAGTGTTTTCTTTTAAATGCTACAAATATGCTGGTATTAAAAGCCCCGCCCTCCCCCCCCCCCCCCCCAACACAAAAAAAAACAAAAAAAACAAAACAATAATGGAAACTTTGTCTGTGACTTCAAAACTCCCGGACTATTTTTGTTACATCGGACTACTTTCGCACCCTTTCGTATTCTCTAACCTGAAGATTCCCCGTGCTATACTTATACATGTATTTAGATATAACTAGAGGAATTGGGATTATTACGAAGTTTGGCGTAATTCAAGACGAATGATAAGCCATTTGTGGCAGTTGTAATCATCAATGTTGGCCGTCACTTGATATATGGGCCTTATTATACAATGCAACCTCTCTAAACCGGACATGAAGAAAACACATATGAGGTCATTTAGTTGAGGTGATAATGTATTTTCGTGATCGCATCTGTTGCTCAGAATGATCAAATGCCTGATATACAATGAAACCTCTCTAAGCCGGACACCCTGGGGAGCTCGCAGGGTGTCCGGTTTATATATGTTTTACTGTAGTTGATGCAGTGTAGTCCCAGATCAGCCTGCGCTTCCGTTGAATCAATAAAACACCTACCATTGTTGTACAGTGGAACCTGGAACCTCCCAGGGCGTCCGGTTTAGAGAGGTTTCACTGTAAATCAGGCATTTGATCATTCTGAGTCATAGTTGTGTGCTATGCGATCATGAATACACATTCTCACCCGAGATAAAATAAGATCACAGAGTATGTCTAAGTACATATTAACTGTAATTACATTTCATTGCACTGCATTGCATTAAGAGTTTGACGGAGTAGTCTTTCCAATTGTGCGTTTGAAGCGTTCTTTGTTGACTTTCTTCTTCGTGGAGAGGGACCTAAGAATTGTGCTAATACACACTGTCAATAACAATAGTATAGCGAAGTATGAATGTCAATACACTGCAGGTTTTTAGCTGCGAACATCTCGCAGCTTATGTAACCGGTTCTCAAAATACAGTCACATATTATGGCGCTATTTTTTCTTGTGGCCCGTATGTATACCTCTTGTATCTAGGTCATTGTTAACGACTCGTTTTATGCTATTTTACATTTCACATTTATTATAATGCATATCTTTGGTACATACTTAATTGAAGAAAAACCAATGGAACCTCAGATTTAGCCGTTCATTTTCCAGAAATAAAACTGACTATTTTGGTCGCGCATTAATGGTGTGTAAACCCGAATCACACCTGTCTGTTTTTTGGTGTAAGCCCTTTCTGGATTTTTCATTCACAACTACGGCGTGTACACATTTGCATAAAACAACACTTTAACCACAGGTGTTTGAAGAGTGAATCCGGATATGGAAGCACCACCCTTACTTATCGCATCGCCGTATTTCGCCGATATAGATTTCGAAAATCAGTCGTATTTTCCTTAAATGATGTCGAAAATTGATAACAATATACTGTTGCCACTCATTGAACCGTGTCGTCTAGATGATTCACTCATTTGAATCGTCGCATCGGCATATTTCGAATGAGTGGTAATAGCGTCCACTTTCACTTACAATAATTGAGCCCGGATATGGAATTACCACCCTTATCGCATCGCCGTATTTCGCCGATATTGATTTCGAAAATCATTCATATTTTCCTTAAGTGAAGTTGAAAATTGACAAAAAATTCAGAGCTCATGCGGAATTGAATATACGATGCTCTTGGTTGGGTTAGGCTGGTAGTCATCTTTTGTGGGGACCTTTGTCACATCGTGGCAGATTATCCTAAGCTTAACAATCATGTTGATCCGTCTGTTCTTGTTACTGTATCAGTGCAAAGTGGTGCCATTTATTAAAACGTTTTGTTGCTGCACTTACTATGGACTGTACTGGCTATAGTAATTTGCATCTTAATAGACTTCCATTTATCTGCTGCAAACACCGACTGAACAAACGATTTGCTGATGATATGTGTATCACACAAGTGGAACCATATTACATTTCTCTAGTTAATTACATGTTATTACTTATGAAGATGTGTATGTAATGCATACAAACAAATGCTAAGCCTTACTGGATTATTCCTGTTTCTATACAGCTCCTTCCCATCTCCACGTACAAAATATGTCGAGTGTTATACAGTTTCCCATAACACCATTTACTACAATTACTGTATTTGAAATATTTAAAGGAGAATATACAAAAACACCGTTTACCACCCATTCCAGTTGGGTTCACAGGTCAGTACTTTCAGTACTTTGATTTACATTTTAGTGCGCGAAGCATAAATATATGACAAGCCAAATGCGCAATAATTCATTACACCATGGCTTGCAGCTCAAACCATAGTTTAGGCTCCTCAAACCCTAGTTTTGACTTAAACTGCCATTTGAGATCACAAATGGTAGTTTTCTTAAACCCTGGTTTGAGCAATTATTGTGCACTTGGCGGCAGAAACCACCGTTTGGACTCTCAAACTAGAGTTTATGGTAGCTTAAACCACGGTTTGAGCTCAAACCCCAGTTTATACTGCCCAAATCCTAGTTTAGGCTCGCCAAATGCACAATAATTCCCTAAACCCTAGTTTGAGAGGCTAACCCATGGTTTAGGCTATCAAACCCCAGTTTGAGTAATTATTGTGCATTTGGTTAGAAACTGCCGTTTGAGGTCGTAATCGAATTAAAAGCCTAAACCAGAGTTTGGACCCACACCACAGTTTAAGGAAAACTTGTTGTGCACTTGGCGGCAGAAACCACCGTTTAGACTATCAACCTAGGGTTTATGATAGCTTAAACAACGGTTTGAGCTCAAACCCCAGTTTGGACTGCCCAAACCCTAGTTTAGGCTTGCCAAATGCACAATAATTCACTAATCCCCAATTTGAGAGTCTACACCATGGTTTAGGCTCTCAAACCCCAGTTTAAGCAATTATTGTGCATTTGGCCAGAAACTGTCGTTTGAGGTCGTAATCGAATTAAAAGCCTAAACCCTAATTTGGACCCAAACCACAGTTTAAGAAAAAAACTGCCAATCGTGATCCCAAACGGTAATTTTCTTAACCCCTGGTTTGAGCAATTATTTTGCACTTGGCCGCAGAAACCACCGTAATGACTCTCAAACTAGGGTTTCTGATAGTAAACCACGATTTGAGCTTAAACCAGGGTTTAGGCTCAATGTATGGTTTTCATTGGACGAATGTTTCTCAATGTCTAGTTTTCATTGGCTGACAGAAATTCCTTCCCGCTGGAAGCGTAGTTATCATTGGTCGTATTATTTGGAAAGTCGGGTTTTCATTAGCTGAAGCATTTTCGCGCGTCTGCAACAACAATTGAATACTGAAATGGTGATAAAAATTAACAAAGGATATTTTAATAATTGCAAAAATAATGTTGTCTTATCATAAGACGAATATGAACAAGTTTTCTTACTCTCTTGCCTGTCATAATAGCATATTTTCCCAATTTATGAACAGTAACTGCATACTGTAGGTGAGAAACTGTGACGTCAGTTAAGAAGAGTGACCTTAGAACATATGTTTCCAGTGTATACCCTACTCATAATAATTATTGTACTTTTACATTTAGCAGATTGTTACTAATAAACATTGCTGTATTGACTCAACGACCACCAGCGTATGGCCTGATCAGACAGCCGGCAAGCGCAGTGTGATATTGAGCTATACTGGTGGGTTATATCGTAAGGTACTTGCTGTATAATCACCAATTGTCAATAAACATCCTTCGTGCAAACAATGGATTAAAATGTCATAAACGCAGTACTTATCAATCCACGCTGATCAGAATATCGACAATCGTTAGATCAGTATAGTCCCTGATCAACTTGCATATATACACAGGCTGCTGAGAATATCACCAAATTGTAGACCAGTGTCGTGCCTGATGAGCATGCTCATCAACTTGGGACGACCACACTATCGCTAATACGTACAATAGTGTAGTCCCTGAGCAGCCGATATATCTAGATAGGTTGACCAGACTATCCGTAATCTGTACACCAGTGTAGTCCCTGAGCAGTCGGCATATCTAGTTGGGTTAATCAGACTACCAGTAATCTCTACACCGGTGTAGTCCCTGAGCAGCCGGCATATCTAGCTAGGTTGACCAGACTATCGGTAATCTGTACACCGGTGTAGTCCCCGATCAGGCGGCATATCTAGCTAAGTTGTTCAGACTGTCGGTAATCTGTACACCAGTGTAGTCCCTGAGCAGTCGGCATATCTAGTTGGGTTAATCAGACTACCAGTAATCTCTACACCGGTGTAGTCCCTGAGCAGCCGGCATATCTAGCTAGGTTGACCAGACTATCGGTAATCTGTACACCGTGTAGTCCCCGATCAGGCGGCATATCTAGCTAAGTTATTCAGACTGTCGGTAATCTGTACACCAGTGTAGTCACTGAGCAGCCGACATATCTAGCTAGGTTGACCAGACTATCAGTAATATGTACACCGGTGTAGTCCCTGATCAGGCGGTATTTCTAACTAAGTTGTTCAGACTATCGGCAATCTGTACACCAGTGTAGTCCCAGAGCAGCCGGCATATCTAGCTAGGTTGATCCGACTATCGGTAATATGTACACCAGTGTAGTCCGTGAGCAGCCGGCATATCCAGTTGCGTTAATCAGACTACCAGTAATTTGTACACCGGTGTAGTCCCTGAGCAGCCGGCATATCCAGTTGCGTTAATCAGACTACCAGTAATTTGTACACCGGTGTAGTCCCTGAGCAGCAGGCATATCTAGTTGGGTTGATCCGACTATCGGTAATATGTACACCAGTGTAGTCCGTAAGCAGCCGGCATATCCAGTTGCGTTAATCAGACTACCAGTAATTTGTACACCGGTGTAGTCCCTGAGCAGCCGGCATATCCAGTTGCGTTAATCAGACTACCAGTAATTTGTACACCGGTGTAGTCCCTGAGCAGCAGGCATATCTAGTTGGGTTGATAAGACTATCAGTAATCTGTACACCGGTGTAGTCCCTGAGCAGCCGGCATATCGACCTAGGTTGATCAGACTATCGGTAATCCATACACCGGTGTAGTCCCTGATCAGGCGCCATTTCTAGCTAGGTTGATCAGGCTACCGACACTATATATTAGCCAATATATGAATATTTGTTTGTTGTATATTACGATGTTTTTTAATTTTAGTAAAATCATATCATCAATAATAATAAACAGCAAGCAAATGTTTTATTAATCCCGGGAATTAATGAAGGGGGTTTTGTCCACCCTTTAAACATCATGAAGGGGGTTATGTCCACCCTGTACAACTCATGAAGGGGGTTATATCCACCCTATCAAAATCATGAAGGGGGTTTTGTCCATGTTGTCATTTTCACATGAAGGGGGTTATGTCCAACGGGGTTTTGTGCTACATTCATATAGTATACGAGCGTAGTCCCTGATCAGGCGGCATATCTTAGCTAGGTTGATCAAGCTACAGCCACTATGTTTATCAGTGTAGTCCATAAACACCACTTCCTTATTGCCCGGGTATGTAAAGTGTTCGAGCCAATTTCCACCCTTAACTATAATCCGAATGAATCAATACACTATTGTGAGACCGACTAGCACGCATGGGTGACTGAACATACAAAGACAAACTACGGCAAATTGCCATCACCTGAAGGTATTATATACACTGCTACAGGGAAGTTACGTCTGTGTAGATCCGTAATCGTGAGCCGATTCGTAATTATAAGGGAAGACAAGGAAATATGTAAGTAAATATTTCTGACAGGATACATGTATGCAAGAATATGGTTATCAGATACATGCATATTTAATTTAGTTCATCTCCTCTTAAGGATATTCGTAGCCAAAGTAACCATGTAACACATTCCTTGATACAATATATACTTACCAGGTTAGCTCCTTTGCAATAACTCAAGTTCTACTTCACCGATCGAAACCAAATTCGGTATACATGTTTATGACCCCTTGGCGGCCATTTTTAATTGTCGCACTCTGTATCCTTGTCCACGCAATAACTCAAGTTCTTCTTCATCGATCGTAACCAAAGTTGGTATACATGCAACTGTGTATGACTTAGGATCGCGGGACGTCATGTTTGTTGAGTTAACTGTCTGAACATTCACATAGTTTACATGATGATTGATAAATGCTTCATTGATTTCATATGCACAACTCGTCATAAATATATCATGGACACTTTATCGTTACAAACGCAACGTCATCACGTGATTTACGACCCAATGTCGAAATGACATTATGTAAATGTTATGCTCCTTATTGTTTAATAGAAGACAATAATGCTCATGTTTTTAATTAATTCTCGCACACTAAGGTATTCATTTCAAAATAAACATAGCGGTACTGTATGCACCTTTGTTCAAACATAGCACCTAGCATACCGGCAGTAAAATTATTGACTGCAGACGTCACCGAAGTGGGTTCCCTCCATTCGGCTTTTCGTGTACGGGATAAAAAAAGAGATCTCAATAGACAAGATTGGACGAATATGAATGACATGTAATACTAGATTCATTCAATGTAACTACTCGATTTAAAAAATGTACAGATATCCACTGTCCAAAACTTTTACTTCGGGTCACACCATATGACGAAGTCGTCACTTTTGGACGGCGATGTCTTGCCTAGCCTTCGCGCATTTTCCGTCCACTATCTATCCGACTACATCGCTAGTGACTTGTCACCCAGATGGTGCGCTTTCACCATATACATCTATCATCACTAATAGCTCGTCTAGATTGATGTGTTTAGATGAACACATTCAAATCTTGATCCTTCCGGATTGTTCATGGGTCATATGAGCCTTGATTGTCCAAACTACTGTCTGTTTCACGGAACCTGTCCAAATGTTACGGCCACATAAACGATGAAATCTTTTTTCGATAATATTAAATTTTAAGAATGAGCCTTCTTTTTATTTCGTGAAATTTGGTCAACTATTGATTTTATTACGACAAATTAAGTTGTCTATTGGAATTTAGCATGGGAGAAACACAGGTGGAGGCGCTGCGGGAGGAGTTGAACAAAACGGAACATTTTGTAAATTGACTCCGAAACCTGGCTAGTTAGCTTCACTTGGAAACAAAAGTTAAATATTGAAAATCGGTCCACTACTTCTGAAATTTCTGCCCCATGTTAAATCCCCATATACATCTTTGAAATTGTTTATTTTTTTGCAATAAAATCGATATTGGACCAAATTTCACGAAATAAAAAGAAGAATCATTCTTAAAGTTTGATGAAATTTATCGAAACAAATATTGTTTTTGCATTGTCTATATGGCCTTAAAGTTTGGGAAGGTCATTGCTCTTATTAACAGTAAATTATAAGTTTTGAAACTACTGTTACATACAATCTACAAAGGGAAATATAATGAGTTTAAATCCAATGCATGTATGCGCAGATAATTATGATATGCCGTTTATATAATTACTGATTATCGTGAAATAATGTGATTGTGGCCTTACGCTAATCCAACGAGTGAGTGTATTTTCTTCCATTTCAATCACGATACTTTTTAAAAAACAAAGGTAGCCGAATGTAAATTATTGCCAAGAGGGTGCGAATTAATTTATGTTGGCGGGCCCTGCGAAGGTGATGTCTCGTGATTCAGAGGGTATGTCTGAGAACATGATTTGATTGGTCTAAGGGAACATGTCATGTCGACGTTACTGACATAATTTCACCATCTGGGTGATCTGATTCGCCTGATTCGAGGTGAAATTGTTAACAAAAACATATAATTCCTATATTTGGCAATAATGTAGATCATGATGACTCTACTCGTAACCATCTGCAGTATGTGTTATAGTAGACATATTAAGTGACATTTGACTTCAAGTCATGATGCAAATGTCCCCTTTGGCATGGAATTACCTCGGATCATGGAGACTATTTTATCCAAAGACACATGCTGTTCTCATATTTAAGATAGCCGCCGGTTAATTAACAAAATATAGTGCATGCATTCATGTCACATTCATTCATGCATACTTTTGGAAAACAATACTGCACATGCATAGTGTTGTGTCACTACTATGTATATGTAGACTGCTCTTGTATTTCGGATGCACGATGCTTCTTTCTAATGAGTGACACTAAAATAAACTGAGCAGATGAACGGTCTTTTGCACGAGTTCCGCAGCGTGCGATATATGCGCTACTTTATCGTTGCGCGGCGGAACGAGTGTCATATATCCACATACAAGTAACCTTTGTGTTGCGCCCGTGCGATATAGTCGGCACTTTGGAATACGTACGTACGTGTGTCCGGTTAAAGTATTTGGTTAAAGTGTTTTGGTTAAAGTTTGTCGTTATACTATATCTCTTGTTTTAGTGTCCATGCCTCGCCCCAAGACGCGACATGCAGGCAGCGGCCATCTAGTTATTACATACGTACATCATTCGCAAATTATATGCGCTTCAAAAAATATACAAAATGTAAATAAAAGAAACAAATTAGTCGCGATTTAGAAGCAAGCACTTCGCGAGGTGAAGCGTAGTTCCGGCACTGACCAATATGAACTCACAAGACGTCAATATGGAAAAATATTGACGTCTTGCGTTTCATAGTGTTTCAATGGGAAACGAAAGCATGTATATTATAAGATATTTTACAATGAGCATTGTAATTATATACATTTTATTGCATGAGATACACACACAGTGTATGTCGGTTTTGTGAAGCTCTTGATTTATTGTATACACGTACCCTGTCCGACGAACGTAATACACTTGGGTAAATGTATGTTATGTTAATTACGGACGTGTAAAATGTCGAGCATGTTCGAATAAGTAATTATTGAGGGCAGGTACTGTAGTTGGACTAAGGTAATGTGTAGAGATAAATATAACAGTCAACTTATCGGGTGAACTGTATAGGAGGTTCATGTGCCTTGGTATATTGCACGCATATGCTCCGCATATATAGTGCAACATATGGTAAAATCACCCTTGTGTATGGGAATACATATTGTGTTTGAGAGTGGCTCGTTTTATTGCAACAGGGGTATGTTGCTTGATTGTATGCATTACTGTTACAGTATATATATTATTATTGTATTATCAAACTAGAGTTTTGCATTAATTTGACCCCAAAATGACCTTGTCCCACCTGATTTGATTGACCGACACCGGATTCGTGTTCAGGATGATATAATGCATTGCTTTAAAGTAGTCGTTGCTTTTGCTCTCGGGTTGAACTGAATTCATTTTTATGGATGCTTGCCCCCCCCCCCCACCCCTACCATTTAAATATGTGTGCACTCAATGAACCCAAAAATGATCGTGTCCCACCTGCTTTGATTCACCGACACCGTATTCGTGTTCATGATGATATAATGCATTGCTTTAAAGTAGTCGTTGCTTTTGCTCTCTCGGGTTGAACTGAATTCATTTTTATGGATGCTTGCCCCCCCCCCCCCCCCTCCCCCCCCCCACCCTACCTTGACCTATTTAAATATTTGTGAACTCAATGAAACCCAAAAATGATCGTGTCCCACCTGCTTTGATTCACCGACACCGTATTCGTGTTCAGGATGATATAATGTATTGCTTTAAAGTAGTCGTTGCTTTTGCTCTCTCGGGTTGAACAGAATTGCTTGCCCACCCCACCCCCCCACCTACCTTTTTGTTATTGATGTAAAAGTACTAAGACTTACATTTAAGTATTTGTTTTATACTAGCCAAAGGTTGGTCGCCCTACATACGTGGGTAAGACACATTTTCTCCCACCTAAAATTGGAAATGGAAGGGGAACCACCTACAGTATATGCTATCAAACAGACCGAGGTTAAGTCACATGTAGTTGGTTCATTGTTGACATTTGTTGTAAATAGCTATTCAGAGCCAGTATGTATGACGCACGAGACGATTCAACACAAGGAACAGTATCTTAAACATCACGCAATGCATTGACAGGGGTAACATAAGTCGTATGCGTGTATAATAGAGTGTGACACTGCGTATTTATATGGGGCAACCCGAATAGCTGTATTCAAATAATACCGTTCTTGTTTTCATTGTATATGGCGCCGTGGGACCAGCGCAAAATGTTTCACGCCGAAAATGCACCGGTTTCCTGACGAGCTGCAGCTCAACTCTACTTATAGCTAAAATAGTATAAACGTTTTTCCGTCCAGTAACCGGCGCAAAAGTATTGCGCCAGTTACTAGATGAAAATATTTTTATGCCGTATATTCTGCAAACTGAATCGGAATTCGTCAAGAATCTGACGCCTATTTCGTCTTGAAACAGTTTACGCCAGCGCGAAGTGCAGCACCAGTACTTTAGATCGAGTTTCATTCGCACATACGAGCCTTTATGGAACGCCTATTCTACATAAACTCAAATAATTAATACTAGCTGTAATTAGCTCCAAATGATTTAGAGAGCTCTTCAAATTATTTGGAGCTGGCTCTAAATATTTAATGCCAGCTCTAATTATTTAGAGCTGGCATTAATAATTTGAGTTTGCGTAGATTTGGCGTTCAATAAGATTTAGCGTATTGCATATATTTGATGATTCATAGTATGCAGAATGATTATATTGAATTTATTACATTACCACAGCCATTTTGGCAGTGATAATGTAATAAATTCAGTATAATAAAACTTAATAAAGTTATCCTAAAATTTAAAACGTTGTCTAACTGTGACAACTTAGCATATCCCCGTGTCCATTTCCCGCGCCGGTGTAGATGTTTCACGTCGAAGTTAGCGCCTGCTTCCTGACGAATTTCCATTCGGCTACTTGTAGAAGATATTATTTTCACCTAATATCCGGCGCACGAAATTGAGCTGGTTAATAGACGCAGGCGAAGTAGAATTATTTTTTATTAATTCGTTCCCACGAAATAACAATTCGTTCCCACGAAATAACAATTCGTTCCACGAAATAACAATTCGTTCCCTCAATTTAACAATTAGTTCCCACGAAATGACAATTCGTTCCCTCGAATTAACAATTCGTTGCCTCGAATTAACAATTCGTTCCCTCAATTTAACAATTCGTTCCCCCGAATTAACAATTCGTTCCCTCAAATTAACAATTCGTTCCCTCGAATTAACAATTCGTTCCCTTGAATTAACAATTCGTTCCCTCAATTTAGCAATTCGTTCCCACGAATTAAAATTCGTTCCCTCGATTTGACAATTCGTTCCCTCGAATTAACAATTCGTTCCCACGAATTGTTTTGGCGCCCAGCTGCGCGCGCACAAGGTGTTGCGCGCGCAGCTGGGCGCCAAAACAATTCGTTGGAACGTATTCGAGGGAACGAATTGTTATTTCGTTGGAACGAATTGTTAAATTGAGGGAACGAATTGTCATTTCGTGGGAAAATTTTTTGATTCAAGGGAACGAATTAATAAAAACAAATCCATGTCCCCTGCGGGGCTCCGTAGAAATAAACTGCTTATTGCGTAGTGTGTGCTGGATATTGGGCTGTTATGTCTGGCTGTTATATCGAGTAGATAAAAAAACGACACCAACTTTCAAATTACCATATCTCAAAATATATGCATTTCAGTTCAGTATATTAAATTGTGTTTCACCCACCACAAAAAGGGAGGGGTCATTTAGTGTTGCCCGTGTTCGTCCTTCCCGTTCGTCCCGCCCGTCCATCACAAATCTTGTAACTCGTTCAAGTATTAACCCTTTGAACCCGAAAGCCCGCTATATCGGTTTATGCAAACAGTGCAGATCCAGATGAGCCGGCTCGTAACGAGCCGTCTCATCAGGATCTGCACTTTTTGCAAGTAATTTTCATATTTCTTAGAACAAAAATACCCCCTTTTCATAAATGGACGAATCTGAAAATCATTTTGTGACCATTGGATTGGTCGGAACATTATCATATCACAGTCCATCCCAGTTCATTAGGGTTGAAAGGGTTAAAGAGTAATACGAGGGCCATTCAAAAAGTTTTGATACTGTTGTGGTTCCGTAATAAATTGTACAGACAAGGAACCCGAGCTGTTCAGAAAAGGTAAATCGATTATTTTACATCTACCTCATAAATCCGATGAATAAGCGATTGCATAACCAGTCTTCCATTATCGGATTTACAAACATAGAGGGGATAAATAAACCATAATTCAATATAAGTTTTGAATAACGTATATAATATACAATATAAGTTTTGAATAACTTATATAGTATATGTCTTACAATATACATATACATGTATTGAGTACAACTGGAAATAGGAACCTATTTTTGATATACCTTAGATCCAGGGCAGACATGTTGCAGGTTTCCTAAACATTGATTCTGCAAGACTAATATAATTCAGAGTGCGAAATAGCAATGTAGTGCTCAATGAATGGACATATTATATAGTATATATAGAGAATAGTAGTTTAGTGCCGTGAATGGGAAAAAATATCTGGCAAGGCTCAGGAAACGGGATGGGCGTGGCTTTGCCGAGCACATCCCGTTTTCGTGCCGCGCCAGATGTTTTTTCCCATTCACGGCACTAACCTACTATTCTATTTATCCCGTCAACACCTACACATGGCTGTAAAATGCAAAAATAGTATGGACTGGATATCAAAAATGTTTCACGGCACCGTGTTTCACGGCACATACGCACTGAGTTGACGGGTTAAATATAGTATTTTGGTTGAATTATATACTTCGTTTAATAGTAAAATTATTCAAAACATCACCATGATTGTGAGTTAATGCTACATTTGATACAATTTCTTCATTTGTTTCTATTCTGCATTTACACCATTAGTGCTGCACTCTACTGAGCCCCGCAGGGGACATGGATTTTTTTATTAATTCATTCCCACGAAATGACATTTCGTTCCCTAAATTTAACAATTTTTTCCCTCGACTTAGCAATTCATTCCCACAATATAACAATTTGTTCCCACGAATAAACGAATTATTAAATGGTGGCAACGAATTGTTAATTCATGGCAAGGAATTGTTAATTCGTGGGAGAACGAATGGTTATTTCATGATCATTCGCGGAACAGTCAACACTATTGCCCCGAGGTGCTGTGGACGATCCGAGTCACGGACGCAACATTCTATGCAATTTCAACTTGGCATTGAGCATGAAGGCCGCATGGGTGTGGTATGGAATGAAAATATGGATGGTGATAAGGAGGTATATGAAGTTTGAGGTCCATCCGATTAACCTTTACAGATATAATGGGTACACAAACACTTTAACGCAAATGGGACGGACGGACGGACGGACGTTCCAACATTTTGGGTTTATGGGGTATTTCCATTGTTTGAAGAACAAAGAAAAAGCCCCTAAGCAACAATAGAGTTTATGAGCTTACGGAATATTACAAAGGAATCTTTTGTTCCTAACCACGCCCCTAAGCTCTCAAACCCCCGGACGTTGGCCCGGACGGACGGATCAGACGGGCCAACGAAAGGGGGTCTAAGAAGAACGAATTGTTAATTCGAGGAAACGACATTTTTAATTCGTGGGAGCGAATTGTTAATTCGTGGGAACAAAGTTTTAAATTGAGGGAACGAATTGTTACTTCGTGGGAACGAATTAATACAAAAAAAAGAATTATACGTCACCTGCTGGGCTCCGTACTAACCTACTAGTCTCTATGCACTGACGACTCCTATTCACTGGTGTGTTGTGACTGACAGTATGTATTGCACATACACGATACTCCCTACACTATACTCGAATTCACCAAATTATCTATGCAAGTCAAAGGTCAAAATGACAGTTCAAGTGAACTATGCAATATGATAATATTTGGTATGAGATGCAAGCTGTTTTCTGGAACATTTTTTGACACCCTATTATTATTTTATTATATCCTTTATATTATTAAATGACAATTTCTCAATTGTACACGATCACGACGGTTATGAAAGCCACACACTATTATAGTATAACCATTATTGATTTGTAAATTACAAGTTTAAACCTTAATTATAAAAAGTACTAACTTGATTGGTGGGTGGGTGTACTATACATGTGCGGAGTAAGTACGCAGAAAACATGAATTGTTGTATAACTATTATAGTATCATTTACACCATTTGCATTGATTATTACATAAGATTTAGTGCACCTTATATTATGGGAGGTGGCAGACATGTCCTCGTGCAAGTCCTATGTTACCTGTATGTGGGTACGCGGGACAAACGAATTTAAATTTTGAGAGTTTGGGGTGCAAACACGCCAAACCTTACACACCCCACCTACTGTTATGGACAAACCCATAGTTGCCATTCAACACAGAATGCGACACCCGGGTAACTCACAATTACTACCGTCGGAGCACCTCAGGGGACGTAGAATTATTTAAATTATTAATTCGTTCCCACAAAATAACAATTTATTCCCTCAATTTAACAATTAGTTCCCATGAATTAACAATTCGTTCCCACGAAATAACAATTGTGAACAATTTGTTATATCATGGGAACGAATTGCTAATTCGAGGGAACGAATTGTTAACTTGAGGGAACGAATGGTTATTTCGTAGGAACGAACTGGTAATTCGAGGGAACGGATTGTTAAATTGAGGGAACGAATTGTTATTTCGAGGGCACGAATTGTTAAATTGAGGGAACGAATTGGTATTTCGTGGGAATTCGCCGGATTAGCTCAGCTTAGCTTAGAGCGTCGGACTGCGGATCGGGATACCCTGGGTTCGATTCCGACTTCGACCTGATCCGAATGGCGTATTCGGTATGTTCTTGGGCAAGTCAGCTTCGTGCTAGCCTAGTCCTATCGGATGGGGACATGCAAGGTCATCGAGCCAATGCCATCGTTAAATCAAATTGACTTATTGATATTTACGTCATGTAGCAGACTATTGCAAATGGCGTGTTCTGCGTACACTGTCATTACAAGTTTTCTTTCCGCAATAATACAATTAATATGTTCAACAATTCTGCAAAAACCAGGAACCCACTTTTCCGACGTTTCGGCACAAGGCCTTTATCAAGGAATTAGTATGACAGAGCTAAGTGCCATCCATTTTATATTTCAATTTGTGAAAAGTCAAATGGATGCCACTTAGCGTTCAGTAGATACTAATTCCTTGATAAAGGCATTGTGTCGAAACGTCGGAAAAGTGGGTTCCTGGCTTTTTGCAGAATTGTTTAACATTACAAGTTTTGTCAGTTATGCCTGTATATACCATGTACACTGTATAGATGCCTGGCACATTTTAAAATATAATTCATATACATACACAGAGCTCCAGATAAGTTTTGTATCTAAAGAGTTGTATACCCCCATATTTCAAATGTAATGCGTATTTTACTTTTACAAATGTATTATTCATTTTCTTTCTTATTAAATAGGCAATAAATGAAACAAGATAAAACAAATTTAAAACTGTTTGCTTTTTGCTGCTCAACTAAGTAAATGTTCAACTTTATTACAGTAGTTTCACTACTCAATTTGAAAAACAATGCGTATGTTCACTCTCACATGTGATAATCAATGCGTATTCTGCTAAAATAAGTGCGTACAATACGCCAATACGCACCTTATCCGGAGCTCCGGATACTACACTTTAGGAGACCGTTTCATAAACTTCATGCCATGCAGAACGTTGTACTATATCATGGTCATTGATGGAATAAATACATTCCCATTTAAATTGCATGACAAATACGCGCACCACCAGTGCATGTATATCTTAGTGGGTGGGGCATTGGAGTTTAGGAAGTACAAAATGTATTTACATTGATGGCATGTCTGATTAGAGCTACATGCTTTACATATTGGGTAGTAGTGTGTGATGTTTCACTAACAAATGACAAACGCATTACGTACTTAAATATGACAGCGGTTACAAATTACCACAATTATGTCTTCACCCATATTTCAAATTGGTGAGTATTTTCATGATTAATTATTTTGTTCGAGCCCTCTTGCGGAAAGCGAGACACACTGATCACAATGACATCCGGGTGTCCGAAATATGCGTTAAAGGTTTTTAGTACCTTATATCGCTGCAGTCCTAAGTGACTTTGACTTGAAACTTCATGTGCGTATTAGATTTCTGATACCTACTATCTATATAAACGTTAGTCAGATTTGCTTGAAACTTCGCATGCTTATTGGTCATCATCCATATACTCAGAA